>CABFWB010001173.1:64505-80626 GCA_902151455.1 Timema bartmani | reverse complement strand
ACCAGTTCCATAATCAGTTTGAGTACGCCTCAAGTGTGGTGCTACACTAAATACAAGACGACACCAGGTATGCTTAAAGAAATAATGGTAAAAAGTATTTCTTAAAATAATAGTAATATTATTGCTTTCATGGACATGTTTAGCTCAGCCGCGCTTCCGAGCATTCGGTAGCATTGAGCCTAGCTCTGTTACCCGCAGTGATGCCTGCGGAGTCCTGAACGCTATCAGGCATTAGCCTAGAGACGGTGACGCTCAGGCGTGCCTAACTTCCCTCCTCAGCCAACACTTACAGCTTACCTGGCATGCTGACTAGAAAACGCCACACACAGCCGCCAGCTAACAACATATTCAGTCTGGGCGCGCCGCACTTACAGCTATTTTGCGAGTATAGCGTGCATTGAGTTTCTTTTGATTTAGTTGCTAAATTAATTTATTCATCCAACCATTTGTAATTTAACTTTATAGTGGTATAGAGTTATTTTACTTAGAAGAGTGAGATATGCTTATTGAGAGTTAGAGTTGTGCATATGCATTGTGCTAGAGAGAGAAAGTATATGGTTCTTAATTAAACTTTTAAGTCTCCATATTCTGGGCGTTTTCCAATCTACTAATCATACGATTACAAAGAGGTTACTTTCAAAACGTAACCACAAAAAATTCGTAGAATTTAATATATTTCAAAATGAAATTTCAAAATTTATCTGGGGAAAAAACCCTGGATCTTCGCTTAACTAGTCGAAAGCATAATTGGATTCTGAGGTCAACATTTGCCACTGGAACACACATACGTAGACTCGAATAGAGTGGGCCAGTTTCACAATTGGCCCATTCCATTTTTATCTAGGTAAGTGTTGTCCTGTATTTAGTGTAGTGCCATACTTAAGGCGTACTAAGTCTGACTTTGAAACTGGTCCATGTGGTAGTTGGTGAAATTATCGGCCACTCAGAGCTAACTACATTCATAGTCCACGGTGACTCGTAGCTGACAGTATGTTGTCATACACTTAGTATTATTAATTAATGGGTATAAAAAACTGATACGTGATGGTTATTCACAGGCTCAGTCCCAATAGCTGAATCGATTAATTGAATTTTATTCAGCTCTCAGGATTGTTCCTATGGACAGCTATCTATCACGTTTCAGTTTGTGATACACATGAATTAGTAATAAAATATTAGTTTCAATAATGAACATTCTCTTAATATGTTCTTCAATTTATAAAAATAAACGTTTAGCCTAAATTTAATAAAACAATACAAGTTACATAAAAATATTAAATAAAATGTGAACGATAGGGTATAAAATTAATCGTATAAAACTGTAGTCAAATTCATGCCTCTAGCCAGGTATGTACATTCAGGGCGCGTCTTTGCAGACGATTTTCATTTTTTATTTAAACTGAATTATTTCATTATCTGGACCTTTGAAATAAACAATATTAAATATGTAATCTAATGGGGTACGATTGAGAAGAGTGACTATATTAAAACTTACATTTGTCTCAAGGTAGTTTATTAAATTAATTTAGGGTAAAAATAGTCGTTGGTGCGCCCAGCAATGGACTACAAACCTTCCGAGGAAATTTATAAAACTCTATGTGTCAAGCCTAAAGGGATACATGCACCTTCAAGCAAACTTGACAATCTTACTTGGAGCGTTTCCACACACCACGAGTGTGTCAGGCAGTCCTGCACACCCTAGTTGTACTCTACAACGTCAAGCGTGTACGCACGCCATGGTTGATAGCACGCCACTAACGTTATTTACAAGCAAAACCATACACGCTCAAGCACGCTCGCGCAAACACTTGCTTGAAGACAGAAACTCAAACAAGTCCGATATCACATCACGTATCTGTACAATCCGTCAATCACTCCCACACACACTAAAAAATGATGAGCAAGTATTATGCTTGTCAAGCATACTTGCTAGTATATGGGCCCCCTTTAGACCAATCAGTAAAATGGTTTTAAGATGAAGTAAAGACAAAAAGACAGACGACAACTAAGAAAAACTACTTTTTATTTCGCTCAGGGGGTCTTGAAACGTTTATATTCCTCAAAATCTCAAGTTATATTTTTTTGATGATCATAATACCTTCTTACGCCAAGGGGTTAGAAGAAAGTAAAAATAACTAATGAATTATAAAAAGATTATAAAACATTTATTACATTATTTTGTACACTTGATCTATGACGCAGTATAAACAATGTTACCGGGCTGCCTGGTAAGCACTTTGTGATATCTAGCTGTAACAAATTTTTTTTACATCCATTACTGTTTCCAGCTTGTGGTCTGAGTCAGTTTTTTATTCAAGTTTTCAAGTTTATTTTCCACTACCAGCTTGCTGGGCCTGTCGTAGCTTCCTATGCCTCATAATCTAACATAAGACCAGGACAAGCACAACAGCCAGTATCCGGCAGTTAATATATCAATGTGAAATTGTAAACCCACATTACACCAATGATACATTTTTCGGCCATGCCATGCATTGAACCCTGCACCCTTAGCTCAGTAGGCAATCGACTGAGCTAAGGTGTCGGTCCCTAGTGTAACAATAATAATGTAATATTTATATAAGGATGGAAAAATAATATTAGAACAGGGAGTTGAACTTCAGTCGACCAGCTCTACGTACCGAGCGTTTTGCCTACTGAGCTATCCGGGATCTCCTTGTCAGGCGGACTGATGTAGTTAGTACAAAGCCTTGCTACAAGAGCGCGTTACATTACAGCAATCACTTTAAACTATAGAGTGACAGACTGACAAGGAGATAGCTCAGCCGGTACGTAAAGCAGGACGACAATGATTTATTTCCAGCTTTGGGACTCAGTTTTATAACTCTACACATATACTCCATATACATACAATTTTAATTGACGTCATTGTTTAAATATCCATAGATTTGGCTAGATGTGAAGAAACAAATAACCTAATAAGTAATAAAATGTATAAGTATTGCTAGGAACTCGCGTGTAGGGATCAAAACTGACAAAAAAACAGCTTTATTATTTACCAAATGTAGGAAAAACGAGAACGAAGTGTTTGAAAATATGTTAATGTAGAAGTAAAGTTTAAAGAATGTATCAATTTCTTTTGGGTATAAGCGTCGTTTCCACGTAAATAGGCCACCATGATATTTTTTTATTTCAATGCATCTGAAATAGTTAAAATTAACTACATTTTATTACCATTTTATTTGAAATGTCATACTTCTATTTTGATTTCAAGACTTTTAAAAAATTTCTATTCCTCCTTATTCCCCTTTTTTACTAAATTAAATTATCTGTAAATAGAAACTTTATAAAAGGCTCAATTTTGTTAATAGCACTGGTTAAAATTATCTAGATGAAATATTTATAATCAATGTAAAGAGTCTTGCAAGTAAGAATTTGAACTGTGCTTTCAAGTACAGGACCATTTTTATCGTTTTTATTGGTAGATAAGACTTTGTCTTCCATCGATTGCTCATTAGGTTCGTGGAGAGGTTTAAAAAGAAAGTCATAGTGTTCTAAAATAAAATGGCTGAAAAATATGTAAAGCACTAAACAGGATAATTCAAAACTCTTTGTACAACCTTTAATGGAAGATAGAGAACACTAGGACAGATATTTTCTTTAGTGAATGTATGTCCTCGGACGTGACCCTGAGTTATTAAAGGACGCTGTTGATACATTATTGAAAGACATAAATTGTGAACGTTATTTATATTTACATCAGTTTTGCCGCAGTTGCTAAAATAAATGACCGCCACTAGTAATGCATACCTGGCAGCGTCGACGCATGGGTTGCCGTACATCCTAGAAGATTTCCCAACCCCCTATTTTAGATGCCATCTCATAATCCGTGAAATGTTCCATGATACACGTACGAATTCTGTGTTACGAATGACGATGGCAGAAAATAGCCATTTGACGCTCCGCTCTCTAGCACCAAAAAACGAACATTCATTAATTCACTAAAAGGGTTTGTTTTCGTGTTTTATATCTCCTATTAAAGTTTGTACGGATAGTTTTTAATCAACCTGAATATCATCATTATACACCACATCTTTGAAAAAACAATAGTTACTATGAAATAAGCAAAATCATATTTACGTCAATTTTAAAGTAGTTTATGATTAGGTTTTGAATAAACTTCTGAATAATAATAGAAGATACCAAAACATATAGATTTTAGACCTTGTATGACTGTTTTATCAGTATCATTTAACTAGCTAAATATATATCTAAGCTTGTATTTATATATTTGCTATACAAAATTATAAATATAATTAGATAGCAATTGTCCAAAAAACTATTTTTATAATATTTTGTACGTGCTGAATATTAACATCTCTCTGCAAGCAACATAGCTCTAAATGAATATCAAATGAAATGGCAAAAGTGAATTATTTGATTTTTGTTTACAAAACTAACTGAAGAAGCGCTCTATTCATTTCTGAAAATAGACCCCTTTCTCTTTACAAAGATTTCTATCGAAATGACCAAACGTAAATTTAGTTTTATGGTCGATGTATTTTAGCAATGGCTGCAAAGAAATAGTAAATGTCTTTGGAAATCTTTCAGTGTTTTTTGTTTCTTTTGATTATTTTTATAGCTAAGTCAGCTTTTAGGATCTGTGTTTGGTTTAGTAGTCATCAATGACATCTGCTACTTCAAAAAGATGCAAAGTAATCTAATGATGCTTTGAAATAGTGTAAATAATAAATTTTATGTACAGTACGTATTAAGTAATGTCAACACACAGAAAATAATTAAAAAATAAGTTCAAACTGAAGAGAGGCGATGTGATCATTTTAAGTGAATATTGATTAGGTTTTAACAAAGAATTGTTTTATTTTGTAGATGAGTTAAACAAAAGCGTATTTTTCATGTTCAATAATCATTTTAAATTATCTGAAACATTAATAAACAGTTTTGTTAAGAATATTTTTTGCGTTACAGTAAAAGCTAGACAGATACGTAAAAATCTTATTACTGTAAAGATAAGAGCATAGGTCTAGTGATTGTAAGGCATGTTTTTGAATACATTTTTGAACATTTCGGGCTTGCCTGAATTGCGCCAGTCTATTTGGCTCAGGGAGTGACAGGACTCGAATTGCGCCAAGGACCCAAATGTACCTTCCAAGACCAGACTCAAATTTCGCCAACTCTAAAACCAACATAAATAAATCAAATATGTCCAAATAAGTATACCAAAGAGCACAATACAATGTTATGGTATACTATTATAAGCGAATTAGCATACAATTGTCAATATTAGGCTACGGGTGAAGGACTAAACTACACTACCAACCTACTGGAAAGCAGGATATGATTAATGACACACACTTCACGAAGATTAATATATCTATTTCTCCATCCCTAAGCTGTTTCAGTTTTTTAACAATTAATGATTATGTTTAGTTTTCTTGTCCATATTTTGAACATTAATTTCTCGTACAATGTTGATGCAAATGTATGCGTCAATTTGGACTGACTTTGAACTTCTCACAGAAAAAAAATGTTTGGTTGCAATGAAGCACATGATGAGTTAAATCTCGAATGGAAGCTCTCGCACGCATTTGTTGTCCTCCGTAAGTCCGATAAGTCAGCTTCCCGCATGTATGGCGGGAATGTCGCTTGCTCCATCTCATATGTTTGTTTCAGTTAGGTAAAGTGTGAAGCTCGTCGTAGTTGTATCTGTTTGTTGGATGTTGATCAGATCGCAGAGCACATCTTCTACTTCTGCGGGCTTCTAGTAAGTAATCTGACTGAACCAGACATTCCGTAAATCGGGTCTGCCCAAAATATCATCCTGAAGTCAATAAAGGATGCTGTTTTGTCTGTTCCACCCATAAAATCACAAGAATTTTTTTTTGAACAGGGTTAATATACTCTCGCAGTCAATTTTCTGAGAACACACAAGAACCAAATACATGTATCTGATTATTTTATTTATTCTTCTACTTAGGGTCATTGATCATTGATCATTGATCATTCGGACATTTAGAACTAATGCACGTTCTGAACAGCACAACTTGCGAGGGCACCCACAAACATTTTTCCAGGGGAGTGGGGGGGGNNNGGGGGGGGGAGGGGGGGGCAAATATATTCCTCCATCCACACACACACACATGTGCACGTGCACATACGTGAAACACATTCCGCAGGCACTGAAATTATAATTGCATTCATAAAGACACTAAAAATATATTTTTTTTTGTTTCAAACTGAACGCAATTAGTAAACTTATAAAAGTAAAATTTGATACATTTAAAATTAAAATAAATTTCATTATATTCATAAATCTATCAATAATCTAGTCATATGTTCGGCCTTAAATATGGGAATTTGGTGACATTATTTAATAATTCCATGTCTTATTCATTACTATACAATAGTACAATAATCCAATCAGCTTATTTTTATTTTTGAATGTAGCCCTAGGAAGGTAAATATGTGAAGAAATTGTAATTATTTTGATGAGGTAGTTCGATATCCTTCGTTTTCTCTATTCTCAGAAGAGAAGATGATGAGAAAATGATAACACTATTTTAAAATGTAGTGACAGGCTTTATTCGGAAATGCGCCTAGTTGTTTTAGTGAATATATATATATATAACGATTGTAAATTTGATAGTTGTGAAATGTTGGAAGAAAAAAGCTGTAAGGCAAACTAGAAGATTTAAAAATGTTAATGTTTCTTGTCAAAGAAAATATATAATTCCGTTATTGCAGGCACCCATGAGCACAAGAGAATTTCTATAAGTGAGTGCAAAATAGGCTACCAATTTTGCCGGAAAGTTATTTTCACATATATTCCAGAATTATTTTACATACCACAATCGAGATGGGACCAATAACGGCTTTACTTTCTCTGTGAAGGAAGTTGTAATAAGGATTTTCTTCGCCAAGGAAAGATCCGTTGACCTCATCTGGGTTTGAACCCATGAACGTAGGATCCAGGGCGAGAACTTTACCGCAAGCCCACAGAGGTTGATATATATCTGATTAATTTGCTAATAGCTATATCAATTCCAAAAGCTGCATTCGTACATTCAGAACTAAATACATTATGAGCCCCTGCGAGTAGGAGTGATACAGATAGGTCATTACAATGTTCTTCGCGGTTATTAAAGAACGATCTGAACTAAATAAAACCTTGAACTATTTATGTCATTATGTATGAATAGTCCTCAACTAAAAATTTGATTGTATCCTCAACAGTTCCACCTTCAACTATACAGCCTAGGCATCACTGAAGCTGCGTACTAGGGAAATAAGGAGTGAGGTGTTCCCGTTGCTTTTCTCACTGAGCCAAAGGTACTTAATATTGTTAATCAGGCTGCTAAGCCTACCGAAATGCACATACCAACTGAATAAGCTCCTGCCTCAGTGGCCGCATGGTCTAAAGCACCACTCTTGCAATAGATTAGATTGCCTATGAGAGGGAGATCGGGGATCATATTCCGGTTGGGTGTACTAATGATTTTTTCCAAAATTGTTTTCCACTCTCTTTGCAAGTAAATGTGGGTAGACTTCCTATACATTCAACCTTACACATCCATAACTCATTAGCATAATTAGTCCACATGCGTGTAACCTGAACGTGTAGTAAGACGCGGTGTTAAAGAGGAAAACACTGAAACCGACGTGCTCTGACCTTGGTAAATGAAATATGATTTAGAGTATTTAAACGTAATACAATACAAAACTATATTTAATTTAAACTAAAATACAACAAAATGCTAGTTTGGAAAATTAATACAGTACACATTTAATTTGAAACTGGAATTATTTTTTCCTGGCCTATATAACAGTGTAATTTTTTTGTACCTGGTGCTATGACCGCTTAAGTAATAATAATAATAAATATCATGTTGAGCTCTAAAGAAATATACTAGTATACATTTATATAGACTCTGCACTCTAAGTAATTGACGTGATCGGTTAGTATTTTGGAAATAGTAAGCACTTTCGTTATTCATCAATATGAACCTTGAACACCCTAAGGTAGCTTTGAAGACTAAGCACAGCCCTTGTCAGTAGTATACATTATCTCCTCTCGCACTCCTATAAAGAAGAACAGGACAACTCTAAGTTAGAGTTTCAAGCCATTGAGCTGAGCTTTCAGCTAATTAAGTTATACCTACACCTCAAGCTATACTTTCACTATTTGAATCTGGTCTTGCAACCCTCAAAGTTGGAATCGCATCCCTCTAATCTGGACTTGCAACATTCTAAGTTGGAATTGCACCCCTCTAATCTGGACTTGCAACATTCTAAGTTGGAATTTCACCCCTCTAATCAGGACTTGCAACATTCTATGTTGGAATCGCACCCCTCTAATTTGTACTTGCAACATTCTAAGTTGGCATTGCACCCCTCTAATCTGGAGTTGCAACATTTTAAGTTGGAATTGCACCTCTCTAATCTGGACTTGCAACCCTCAATGTTGGAATTGCACCCCTCTAATCTGGACTTGCAACATTCTAAGTTGGAATTGCACTCCTCTAATATGGACTTGCAACATTCTAAGTTGGAATTGCACCCCTGTAATCTGGACTTGTAACATTCTAAGTTGGAATTGCACCCCTCTAATCTGGACTTGCAACATTCTAAGTTGGAATTGCACCCCTCTAATCTGGACTTGCAACATTCTAAGTTGGAATTGCACCCCTCTAATTTGGACTTGCAACATTCTATGTTGGAATTGCACCCTTCTAATCTGGACTTGCAACATTATTAGTTGGAATTGCACCCCTCTAATCTGTACTTGCAACATTCTAAGTTGGAATTGCACCCTTCTAATTTATACTTGCAGCCATCCTTTCAGTACATGTAGTATTTATTCTTAGCTGGAACCTCTGTGCGCTGCCAAATACCTTTTTTCATATCTGCAGCTGATAATTACATAATATAAAATAGCATTATAACGTCAGTATATCAGTTCACTGAAGCTCGGGCTTGATTTAATAAGAAAGTCTTGTGATGAATGGTTTTATGTAAAAAGTGAAATAAAGTTTAAAACCTGATTGATAGATCCCGTAATGTTAGTTACAGTTCAACAAAGAAACTGATCTCAAACATTCGGTAAAATAACTTGTTGGTTTTTCCGCCTATTCAGATACTAGGCCCATACACTAACATCTGCCAGATATTAGTGTTATTAGGTGACGTCGACATTATGGCTGTGCAAGCCAAGTGAGGATTGTTGCGCTGTGCTAAATACACTCAATGTCAGTTATAACCATCCCAGAGAAACTGTCACTCCGTAGCGTTGACACTTATTATAGAACTTACATAATGATAACAGCGAATAACTAAGAATTCCCTGGAATGTAAATCAACTACATTATTTTATAAGTTCACTCAAGTCTATATGAGGTATATTGCTGTAAGTACTTCCATGGAATACAGTAGGGGTGTGTGAAGATCGACTTTTTTGGTTCGAGACGAGAACGGGACGGAAGTTTTAGAATCCCTTCCTTCTAGACAAGAACGGGAATTAAAAATGTAAAACTAATTATTTACAAATTTGATAATATTACCTACCTTAAAACACTGACAATATTTAATTTGTTAAATAAATACATAGGCCCTAATAGAAGAAATTTAAACAAATATATATATATAGTTGAAAATCCAAGCAAGTTTTAATACTTTTGCTATAACTTAGGCTACTTAAATTATAAACATTTACGAAACACATATTAAATCTCAATTTACATCTGGAATAGGTTGACATACATATTTATATTTAAATAATAAATAAAACAAGAAAAGAAAGTTTAAAAGTAAATTGAATATGAAAAAAGAAGCGATTCCAGAACATTTCCCGAAAGTTTAGAGATTACAGAATATGTTTCCTGACAATAGGGTCTGGAATGGGAAATATTTTTTCCCGTGGGAGTCCCGAAATTCGGGGATCCCACACACCCCTATAATTTAGTAAAATTTATTTTCATGATGACAATACTCAGGTAAGTGGAATAACTGTTTGGTATTTCTCTTCTCTGCCAACAAAATAACTTCTAGTTATTTAAAACAGTCAACATAATAACACTAAATAATCTACATCAAAATTGAAAGTACATTCATATAACTGTAATTGCAGAATATAACAGATTTCGTTTATTTTTATAGACTACACAGGACATATACATTACTGTCGCCCCGACGATATATAGGCCCATTAATTAGTAAAAGTAAATATCTATGAAGAACATACCTCACTTGAACATTCCATTGCCAAGGGTTGGTTTCAACACGCCACAGTTCAAAATATGACCATTTCCGTCAACAAACTAAATTAAACACCACAAAATTACAATATAAATGTAAAGTAAAAATTAAACACCATATTATATCCACGATTCCCTTGAACCATACAATAAATTCAACACCATCCAAACCTACAAATCTCCCTCTCCTTCATAAAATAGAAAAATCAACAAAACATTTTTTTATCAAACTTTAATCAGTTAATCAATTTGCGATATTATTTGCGAAAGTAATTTATTAATAAAAGTTAGCGAGTTTACCCGTTTATATCTTCACTTCAAATAAATAGTAAAATAGTTATTACAATTTTATAAGAAAATGTGCAACACTACCTACAAATCTGGTAAATAAAATCCAATTAATAACTATTAATTTCGAACTACATTTAATTTATTTTCACATAATAACTTTTTTATTATATCTAGCTTATTAAAACTGGAGTGTTAGTTAAATATGATTGCATTTTTCTAGGAGTATTTTATTTTTCATAGCATCCTATCTTTCCTTCTCGCCATTATTGGTATAGCCTGATAATTCGTAGCTCTAACATAATTATGCTGGCTTTTACAATATATGTAATTATATATGTACTTATTTATTGTAATATTTGAGACTTTCTTTGGCCCATTAACGTACTAAAGGTAAAAATAAAGTGGATGTGTGTACAGTAAAGTACAGTATAGTACAATACATCGGAACTATTTAATGTCCATCTAATTTAAAAAAAATTGTAAGCAATTGCATACATTTTAATTTGTTGATCTATTTAACAAAACCCTTTTTCATTAATAATTATACTTGATTAGACAATAGAAAAAATAAATTTCTCAACAAACCATTTATTTTATTAAAAGATAAATACTACATAAACAGTGTTGACATATTATATAACTATGTAATTCAACACTTAATTCAAGGTGCCATTATCGGCACTTGAATTGGAGTATTGAATACACTACTAAATATTTTCAGTGTTCGAGGAAGTATGGTCAAAAATATATACAATAAATGAAAATTGTAATCAGTCAGTAAAACAATGCAAAGTTTCTTATCACAAATAAATACACACATCCTGAGTTTTTCATGATGCCAAACCTAACTCAAAAGTTTATGGGAAGTGAATAGATTAAATCAGTTACAACGTCAGTCGGAGCTGAACTCGTGGCTTCACACATTTGCCTGCACTTATCACTTGGGCAACAATCGATTCATGAGAACTTCTCTTTTATATTGGTTTTGGTTTCTACTCCCAACTTTATTCTGTCTTCCTCCACCGTCGAGCGTTTCCCCAACAGCTCTCTAAGCACATGCACAGCGTTATGTAACATGTGACTATCAGCCTTTATAGAGGAGGTTCTTTGTGCTTTATCTGAGGAATCCAGGTGTTCATCTCACATTATAATCATATAAGATGACGTTGACATTATGACTCTCCATCTAGAGAGATGAGATAGAAAATATTCTGTTTTGGAAAATTTTATATATTTTTTCTGTAAACAAAATAAAAAAAACCTCGCTATTTAAATGGTACGAATGCAATCGAGATAAAGCCGAAATCTATTTTATTCCAAAGACGTTTAGCACCAGAAACACAAACAAGCAGTAACAATGATTCTAGTTATCTTTTAACACTCACATATCGACTACAGCGCTTAGTGGTTGAATGTGTCACTAACGTTGGGTCTGTTGTAAACCAGATATGTTAATAATTCAATAATATGACCAAAGCCTTAACGAATCCATCCCCTTCTTCTGGGTTTTAATGATATGAAACATTTTCCGAAAAATGTTCATCTCTAATTGTTATTATTTGTTTGGATGAGATATTTACAAACTTAATTGGTTCCCCCCGCTTGTCATTCAAACCACAATAATAGGCTCAAGGTGCAGCCTCACTCAACTCAAACTCATCCACTACTTGTTGGCCGCAAGTAACCACCACGGAAAATTCTCCTATTGGACATTTACAGGAATTTTTAAATCTCTATCTGCATTCTGCGTTTGGATTATCTTAACTCTCTGCTTTATGAGCGCTGAATGCATTATAAATGTCGACGCTCCCAGAGAAACTGTCGCTCTGTGGTGATGCCTCTTTTTAAAAATTAACGCGATGTTAGCTGGAAGTAGGGGTTGCCACGGGTAGGGATTTAAGGTCATATTTATTTGTATTTCTAGTTAACTGGAATCAGTAGAGGACTCAAGCATGTGACCACGCGGAAAAAAGCGTCAGAATTTTCTAGTTTGGGCGGCCTGGTAAACGGGAGATTGAGTCTTGAGTTCTGGTTGGGTGAACTAAGTGATTTTTTTTTTCTAAAATATCTTCCAATCTTCCTCTATATAAATGCATGAGCGTTTCCTTTAAATGCCACCTTCATCTCTAAGATATAAATACAAATATGCGATTAGACGTACCTGGAAGTAATACGTGAATCACACACATCAGCGCTATCAATTGGGCGGTACTCTTATTTTAACATGGGTACGGGTTCAACATCCGTTGTAGTTTGTATTGGTACTGATTTTACTTTGCCATAAGATTTTGGCCTCACTATTTAAAACCCCTTCTCCTTATGTTGGATAGTTTTAAACTAATTGGCTCTAAAAATAATATATTATCATAAATTTGTCCGTTTGTACGTCTCAGTATATTGAGTGGTCTACAACAAGTGTAGAAGATCATGGTTTGATTCCCGGTGATGATTATTGGAATATTTATTATTTTTATACAAATTAGTCCTGATTGTTAGGTGAGAAATATTAAATGTACATTACTTTCATAATTTTAAATTATTTGGGAAGTCATGTGTTGATTTAACCTATGTTTAGAAAGTGAACATTAAATTCCTACTCCAAAATCACCTATGGATATTTTCCTTTCAACGTCGTATTCCTGAGCTTGAGGGACGATTTAGCTAGCTTGAAGAAGTATTTTATATTATGTTAACTCGTAGTAAAATTTGTATCTATTCCTTTGTTGAAAGAAGAAATCCTCATCTGAAAGAGGTTTGTAGTCAAACGTTGCACTGAGACAAGTCTACGCACTTCTCGGCCGAGAATGCTAACCAATTCGAAACTTTCCTCGCATGTCAATGTGTTGTGCCAAAGAGGAGAAAACATAAACCAAGAACTTTTATTTATTCGTGATTCTATAGATACTATTTTTTTTTCACCCTTTCCTGTAAACTTATATCCTGGCGAATGGAGTCGTTCTTTACGGCTTAAAGTGTCTTGTAATGTTTTCGAATGCAGTACTTAGGAGTTATAGAAGAAACTTAGAGTTTGTTGTCAGCAAGTGTTTGGTTTGAAATCACAAATTCATGGGGTTGCGGGAGGGAATAAATAAATATTAAATAAAAAGAATGAGTTTTTTTAAAAGTATTTTGAATCATAGTTTTATTTTTCTTATACAACCATTTTATTTTTGAATGTTCTAATCTCATAATTTTTTCATTCTTAGCTATTATATGATGGTTATATTATTACATGTTACATTCAAGATTTGTTTTAGCTAAAGTAAGTCAGTAATAGTTTTAATATTTATAGTATTGAAGCCAATCAACCACTACGTAACACATTTACTAATTAGTATATTTAAATATGTTCATGAATGAAATGACACTGGAATGTAAAGCCTTGTAGGCATAATACAGAACTGAATTCAAGTGTCCTGGATCCAATCTCAAACAAATGCAATCATTATGTTTAATAATGAATTACCTCACAAACTTCGGTGGTAGAATGGTCTAGGCAATCCTCTCACAATATACTACACAACCAATGAGGAGGAGAACTTGGTTCAAATACCATTCGGGTTTACTGATAATGGATTTTACTAAATCGGTTTCCACTCTCCCTCCATGCAAATTCAGGCATGCCTTCTCTAAATTCAACTTTTCTAACTCCTAACAAATAAGCGTAGTTTCTGTGAGCATAACACATTATATATTTATACTAGCTCTAGTTGTTTAAAGATATAACGAAAATAGATCTTTACTTTATCATAGAAAGATAAAGTATTATAATCATGAATATTTTGACCTTGAAATTATGATAAATATTTACGTTTTATGACGTATGTATGAACCCAAAAGCTGGGTTTTACAATTCTGTCTGTCCCCATGTCTGTTTAAAATTGTTAGAAATTTTAATTTTAATTTTATATGGTAAATAATAATGTATGTTTATTTTTATACATATTAATTTAATGGTAATTTACTTACGGCAAATGATTGAAAATTCGATTCGAATTTGACCTTAAATATTAAGTTCAAATGGATGTATGAGAATAATTTTTCATGGTAGATAAGAATTCGTTTCTATTTTTAAAAGACCAAGCAAAAACAAATAGGGGTAGTCTACGAATAACATATTTTTGAAAATTTGAGATTTGTTAAAAATATTTGAATTTTTTTTAAATATGTGTATATAAAGTATGTTTAATGTGACTAACTGATGGGTTGGTTTTATGATTAAATCTTACTTAAGGGAAAGTGTAATAAAAACCAATTTTTGACATAGTCTTCCAAGCTGAGCCAATAATACACATTATGAGAAAATTTGTGCGACTGTGTCGTACCATTTATTATAAAATGGTTTTCGACTCTGTTATGTATGTATGGTAAATCAGTTTATGAACCATTTGATTAACAAGATATTAACAACACATGAGCTATCTCCGGGAATAGTTCACTTTATTCTACCAGTACACAATCACAAGAACACCGTACAAGACTAGCCATGACAGTCTCGCCAACTTGTTAGCTTCACAATTATCTCGACATAAATTGTATTTAAGACAACCGAACATAACAGACCCTTCATCCATGGAAATGTAGGTACATTTCCTTTTAATTCTACTTTCCTAATTCCTACTCCATTAGTGTGATTTAATTCGTATATCCCGGACAGCTGAAGAGCAAACCAAATTTATATATCAAAAAATGATATAACGGATTAACCTGTCCAGATAATTTTTTAATCTTTCTAGCTTCCTTTGAAAATAGTACTTATGGTTCTTATATTTGACGTATTACATTGATAGTGGTTTTTTAACTGTTCCGTTTAATTTACTATGTTTATAATATAGTCATGATGTTTAGATTTTCTCGACTGAACACTAGTGCTCTTAGTGTTTATATGCTTGACGTTCAACAAATGACGTAAAATCTACAGTCCATACAAGTCTCAGATTTCTCAGTGACATATTATGTAAGCAAATAAACACTGTTTGTGCAGATACATGAATTACATCTTGAATTAATAACTCCTGGAAACTTGAGGAGTACCTCCTACAATAACCCTTGTTCCAGCCTCTCTTCTTTGTGGCATGAAACGGGGGTGAGAGTAGTAAAGATTATTTTTTTTGTGAAGAAGGAGAGTTTTGGGGTTGGGTTTTGAAGGAGAAGGGCCTCTTACTTGTTTTGAATAATTCATAACCCACGGGGACATGTGTGCTAGAAGTTTGCTGAGGTTTCTAGTGGCAAGGGCTTTAGGGAATTTCGGAGTTACAGAAAAGTTCAGTAAATTTATATCGCTGAGTGTACCTCGGTCAAATTTTAGGGGTAGAAGAAGTGCATAATTTATTAAACTAAACAAAAAAACAAGTTTTAGCAGTACACTTTTAAAATCTACGGATGGACTCCAATAATGTAGCATGGCACTTCATTTCAATCCTTATAATTTTTATTTATCTTAATATAGGCCTATATAATTCTTCTGTACGTGTTTGTCACTGAACTCCTCCTAAACGGCCGGACCGATTTTGATGAATTTTTTTGTGTGTGTTTGAGTGGGTCTGTGGAAGATTTAGATTCAAAATTGGACCTGGTAGGTGGTGCTGCAATCGGGTTCTA
>CABFWB010001173.1:21924-64283 GCA_902151455.1 Timema bartmani | reverse complement strand
CTTCTGAAAAGTTCATGAATAATTGAACTTCTGAGAATAATTCATAGTTATGTTTGTTTTTCGATACAGCTGATATTTGTGGAGTTGTGGGCGAAATGCCAAAAATGAAAAGATGTTTTATTTTGTATGTTGTCTTGACAAACACTGAATTTGTAATATTTGTGTTACTCACTAATTGGAGTTCATTGTGAATTTGTAATTGTGATGATCACATAGTATTTGTTTTATTATCGAAATCAACTATGCCACCCAAACGAAAAGCCAACGTTCGGGCAGGACAATGTGTCGGGTCCGCTAGTTTATTATAATATTTGTATTACACTACTCACATCTGGTTGAATAAACTAGGATGTTACTTCCTTTTTCAACCTTATCTCTAATTTGTCGGTATAGCCTGTGAACCAGAGAAAGGATCAGGGGTGAACAACATGGTGAAGGAACAACACGTCTGGTCAGAGCTCTGGAGGGTTGGTTTATTGTCACTATCTCGTTAATAATTACATTGTAAAAACAGGTTCTATTTGAGGGTTAAGTTGATTATGTTGATCAGAAGGCTGAGAGTCCTATACATGTGGTTTGTATCATGAACTACTAGCACACACATTATCCATGAAACTATTCTAGTTCATGTATCTGCCAACCACAGTCATAACGAGATTCTGTTCCAGTTACCATCTTGTTCTTCGCATCCCCTACATAGATTGACCAATCACAGCAAGAACCACGTGGTACACAAGAGGGGCTAGACCTATCAGATTCTCACATACATAAAGTGTAGCGTTGGTCATCACGGAGCGGTACAAATGGGCCTTATGGCATTCAGGTACCATTTCCTCGTGTTATAGTAACCTTATAGTACCTCTCACAAGCTTCTAATAACCAGAACCACAAGTTGAAACTATAAAACAATACCTACAAATTAACATTAAGGGATACATATATTATGGGTAATTTCTGGAGACTTTAGCAATGGTTTCACACGCTTCGGGTGTCACATGGTCTAAGGTGCGTCTCTCAGTAGACTAGACTGACAATCACGGGAAGATCGTGGTTCATATATCAGCTGGGTGTATTGAGGGTGATTTTCAGAAACTGTTTTCCACTCTCCCTCGACTCAAATGCTGGTACATTTCCTCTAAATATAGCCTTACTGACCCCTAAAACCATTATTGTAATTAATACATAACCGTATAACCCGAACAGGTAGTAAGACGTGGTGCGAAAAAAAATCAATGGTTTCAAGGTTATTTACAACCTTTTCCTTGAGATCTTTTCTGCGTTGAATCCTTTTGAGTTTTCACTAATTACTTTGTCTGAGGTTTCTAGCTTTGTTTAATGAACAGAATTGTCTACTAACACAAGCATTGACATATTTCTCTTGTTCTTAAACTAAACATTTAGCTGCTTCTATGAGTGAATCAACAAATAACGTCATACACTTAAAAATGTAAAGTTTTTATAGAATTACATTGTTTTAGGAAGGCCAACTCAAATTTTTTTTACAGCTCCATTGGGTTTTATAGGTATGCAAATAATTCATCATCCAGATGGGTTGAATTTTATATATCTATAAATATTGTCTTTATGTCTGCCACTACTCTGGAAGCTTCTGTTTATTTGCATTTCAACAATCTGTAAACTTCAACAAAGCTTAATTCGGTGGATTTTCTTAAGTTATCGACAGATAAGACATATTCTGCCTGAAAATAGAATCATACCTTAGTCTAGCTAAATTATAGAACCAAAACTTACTTTTCAAATTATAATGGAAATCTAAATTTTTTGAATCAAAAGTTTCTAGTAGTAGCCTATGGTTGAACCAAAATAAGTTTTGTTGCAAGGTACGGTAGTTTTGTTATTTATAGCATTATCAATATTATTATTAATTGCATGCAACATTTATTTAAAAAGGTGTAAATTTATATTAACATAGATAAATTTAGTTTTCAAAATAATAATAATAATAGATGATACAATAGATTATCATAATCTGGAGTATCATTTGTTTGGTTCTGGAAGTATTTCAGTGATTGAGCCGGATGGTGACGAAATCCATGAATAACATTATTTTGCTCTAAACTTGATAAGAATATGGTGTTTCTCAAGTCTTGAATTTGCAATATTATTATTTTATTTTAGTATTCCTTTTATCTTAGTCATGACAGGCACTGGCCTTGGGCACAGCTCCCGTCGAAACGTGAGTAAAAGCAAGATGTGGCGGTTACACATATACAAGACCTCAGCTCATAATGTGTTTGGTTATTAATGATTTATGGTCGTAATAAGGTGTCAACCTTTGTTCTTGGGGAAGTATATTCACCGCCGGGTAGAGAAACATAGATAAACACCCAACAGCATCATAAATGTCATGTCACTCATGTGTTTTTCTCTGAAAATACTAGTTAGTGTTCATTCTCCTTCACTTGTTGGAGGTTTCCTTTATGGGGATTTGGGAATGTAATGCAATGAATACACTTTTATTTGTATGTAATTACCTGATTCAGTGGCTGTATGGTTTAAGGCATCATTCTCGCAACAGACTAAACTACCAATTTTGGGAATACCGGGGTTTAAATCCCGGTCGAATGTTTTGAGGGTAGATTATTCCCACAGTTTTCTCTTTCTCTTCACGAAAATATGGGTACACTTCCTTTACAATAAATGGTACTGATCACAAACAGATTAGCTTAATTAGTAGATAATATGCATATAGCCCGAACTTGAAGTAAGACTCGTTGCTAAGAAAAGAAAATAGTAAACTCAAATATATAATTTTAGTGCGTATTAGCACATAACTTGTCAATAACTTAATTTAACGTGCACAAATGAGAAGAACAGATTATATCTAATGTACCCATATTAGCTTTGAAAGAGTTTTGGAAAACCAACCTGAGTTCTCTCAGCCGTGATTCGAAAACTGACCTTTCCATCACAGGTAATCAAGTAAAACGTTACTCTAGCTGCTTACACATCTCGAACACTGCTGCGGGGATGTTCAATACATCCCATTGAGTTATACTCTCTTTACGAACAATAGGAGTGTATGTGTCTTAAATTAGTTGAAGATGTCACAGCTCTAGTAGGTGCAGGGTTAGATGGAACTGTGAAATATAGCATTTTTTTTATTGTTTTAGGGTTTTACAGGTGATTAAAATAATAATTTATCTTCAACTTTTGTAAGCTCCGAACTATATCTCGGTTGCTTTTTTCACCAGATGAACAGTAAACTTTAACTCCACTCGAGTCAGAGTATTTAAAAGTTTGTTAAAACTCGTCTGAAAAACAGTAGAAAACATCATAACCAATTCACGAATGTCACATAAAGTCCGTTCAGCGTAGGAATTGTTTTCTGAAAGGCCTTTTTCCCTACCAGAAAGCTATTATATAGTAGGATATTGGTAGGAAAAAAGACCTTTCAGAGAGTAATTCCTACCGTGAATGGAGTATACGTTTATTGATAGTACATTGTTACATGCACCGGTGGATTCACGGCTTATGGCGTTGAATCACTCTTTCCTTAGTCCCATTGGTGTAGAAGTCTGTGTTTGAATTTCAGGTGGGTGAAACGAAGATGGGTTTTAACATTTAATTTTCACTGTTATTTTGGGAAGGTTGAAGGGGGTGTGGGGTGGGGAGGAGGTTCACCAATTATTGATATTATTCAAGTCTATCTACATATGCACATGGATGGGGATAAAGATGAAAAAAATTAAAATTTAAAAAAATACACTGGATTTTTAGTGAATAGAGATTTAAATAAAATTTCCAAAAAATCAATCTTTGTAAACCTAACGGGGATTCTAACCAAACTTCATCACTGGATTGCCAGCCTATTACAGGAGTGACGCCTTAAATCATAAGCACATCAATGCGGGACACTGTCATTTTCTCATCCACCCTTTACGATAATTCAAGTTAATATTTTTTAATTTACCTTTCAAAACATTTACCCCATAATTAAGTCGACATTTCCAACCTTTTTGTGGGGTTTGGACCCCAATTTATATCAATGAGACTTTCGAGACCAATTGATATCCTCCTCCCCCCCCCAGTAATCTAATCCTAATTGTCGTCTTTAGACGCCGTGGCCTACTGGTATAGGGTATGGGCTATCCGTAATTAATCCGTAATTAACCACACCAATAGGGTAGGGATGAAGAAGGTAGAACTGATAGGAAATGTACTCGAATTTTCGTGAAAGGAGCATAGAGAAATAACATCCTTAGTATATTCTGTTAGGACAGGATTCCGCAATCCTCTCGTCACTAGTGGCCCTGGAGAGGTGAGTTTGACGTTTAATGCGTGGGTCAATTGATAAAGGTTCTAATTATTTATTACCATTGTAGTTACTATAACAACCAAACGGACTGTCTCGGAAGAGAATCCAATGAGCTCGTTTGGCTGTGTTTGATGTGAGCAAAGAAAGATCCTTATTGGTGTGATAAAAAATTAAAATTTGATGAGATGGTAAAGAGAACACTTAAAAAGCAAAATCTATTAAAATTTTGAGGTTAAGAATGAGAGGAGTGGTGGTATAGTGAGAAATAAGAAGAAATTTCAAAACTCATATAAAACCCCATTCTTCGTTATGGTACCTAATAAATAGAAACTGCACAGATAAGTAGAAAAGTACGATTAAAAAATAAAATCAAAATCTGTGTTGAAGGAAAGCTAGGAATTAAATAAAATCTAATAGAATAAACCTTTCTAAGTGAGTAAGATAAGTTAAATACTTTCAAGCAGTAAAGACAACCGCTCCCAATTATCTAAAAATAAAAAAATAGTAAACATTTGAAATTTCTAAATTTGTGTTAAGAAATAGGGGGCTGACAATTTATTAAAATAATAAAAAACCTTTTCGGTGTAGAATAAATTGAAAATCTGGTATGTAAGTAAATATACTTTACTGGATATCCCAATGGTTTTTAAATACATGGTTTTTTCAAAATTAATAACCAGTAAATGTAATAGCTACTATTACTACTATACAACTATTTTTGGACCCAATTTGGTGAACGCATGGTCTAAAGCGCTACTCTCGCAATACACTAGACTACTGATGACGGGATATCATGGTTCATTCCTGGTCAGGTGTAGTAAGTGTGTTTTTCCTAAATGATTTCTCACTCTCTCACTACATACAAATGTGGGTACACTTCTTCTAAATTCAACCTTCTTCATCCTCAACCAATTATCTTAATTAATAGATAAGTAAATAAACCGATTAATTAGTCAGACGCGGTGCTAAAAAGATATTTTCGGTATGTTTGAGAATTTAAATTTTGTAGGCACGCAAAAAAAACTATATCAGAAAACCAAATAACTATTTTAATTTAAAAATTAGAATGTGGGAACCGAAAAGGGTTGACTGGTATGGTGGTAGAGTAGCTTGAAATCTCTCCAAAGCTAATCGAAGAAAATGTAAATTTGGCAAATTGGTTAAAAGATTACTCAAGGTAAAAAAACTGGAAAGTGTGGAATTTAACTGTAGGAATCTAAGAAATGTTTGAAAACTGGGTGAGGGATGGCCTCTAAATTGCTAAACAATAAAAAAACCTATTGATCCTAGGCAAATATTGCACTATTTTTTTGTCTCAATTTGGGTATTAGATAAGATATTTTGTAAGATCTAATTTATTTTAATTTATTGATTGCAATAATTCCCTAAGGATTAAAATAGATAGTTCAAGAGTGTACAAGGAGGAACTTGAAATAATGTTGGTCACCTGTAAATGAACTTCCTAATGTTATATTATTTTGATGCGGCTTACCCTCTTACCCATGCCAAGAACGGACCTATTAGCTATTTATCAATAATACTTGAAAAGTAAATACTGTATAATTTACATAAAGAAGGACTTCAATCCTCAATGAAATAATCCCGTGAGTTCTAGGATATAAATTAAATTTATATGGAAAAGAATAATCAACTCACCACTTCTTACGGCGTTTTATCTTGACATGAACATATATATTTTTAATTATATTTTTCAATTTATTTAGCAACCTGTCTTACTACCGGTTCAGGCTATACGCTTATGTATTAATTACGCTAGTGGTTTTAGGTATTGGGAAGGTAAGTTTTATAGGAAGTGTAACCGCATTTGCGTGGAGAGAGAGAGAGTGGAAATACCACCCTCAGTACATTCGACTGATATTTGAGCCTTGATACCCCTTTCATCGGCCATCTGGTCTTCTTAGTAGTAGCATGTTAGACCAAAGGGGCCACCGAAGTGGGTGTGAAAATATAAACTGTACAGTACGTACGTTCTTTACTCAATATAATATAGAGGAAATGGGTGTATATTAAAGATGGATCCATCCTGCTTATCGCGGGTACAGAAACGACAAGAACAGGATGTGACATTACGTACCCCTTAAACCTTGAAGGAAACACATCTCCAACGTGTAGTCCTGGAAGTCTTTATTCCCAAAGTCTTCTAATCTGAAGGACGTTGTTTTTAGCTTGAGTCCCAGTTATATTTGCATATGTGCTGGTAAAGAATTAGGTAAAGAGCGGGGGTGTGCGTTTTTATCGATTACGTCACTGTTCAATATTCGTAATCGTTAATAGTTGTGCTATTATTCATGTCAACAGCGGTGTCAAGAGTTCAGCTGTGGTAAAACATGCCGTTCAGTACATAAGGGTACGTTAATACTTCAGCCTCGCTACTGGATCTTGAATTTTCACAAGGCACCTCACTGCTGGATCATGAATTTTCACAAGGCACCTCACTGCTGGATCATGAATTTTCACAAGGCACCTCACTGCTGAATCATGGTTCTCGCCAGGTACCTCACTGCTGGATCATGAGTTTTCACAAGGCACCTCACTGTTGGATCATGAATTTTCACAAGGCACCTCGCTGCTGGGTCATGGTTCTCACCAGGCATCTTACTATTGGATCAAGCATTTTCACCAGGCACCTAAATTTGGATCATTAATTCTCGCCAGGCACCTAACTGTTGGATCATGAATTCTGGCCAGGAACCTCACTGTTGGATCATGAATTCTTGCCAGGAACTTTGCTGCTGGATCACGAATTCTCAATAGGCACCTAAATGTTGAATCATAAATTTTTGCTCAGGCACCTCACATTGGATCATGAATTCTCGCCAGGAATTCTTTCCAGGCACTTCACTGCACACATTTAGCTTTGATGCTCGCCATGGAGCATTTACCTTGCATCTTTTCACAATCCTGTAAGATGCTGGCATGAGAAGTTATCTGTGAGTACAGTCTTTTTTTTCGTGTTATTGAAATGTGTATAGTGTTACTTGTTATGTTGTTTCTGTCATCTGATGACAGTGAAAATAATTCATTTTTGACAAAAATGTAGTTTGAGGGAAGGAGAAAGAAGAGAAGGTAAGGAAGGAGTAGACCTTTGAATCAATAAATCCCTTGCCAAGGTTATTTTCACAAGTTCTATAAAGAGCTCAAGAACTATCGAGAGAGGATTTTCTGCCACTTAAGGATGTCGCAACCAACCTTTAAGTATATTTTTAATCTTATAGGACCAGAAATTGTGAAAATGACACGATTATTAGGGAATATATAAATAAAAAAATTAGTAGCGAGGTTTGCAGTGAGCTGAGCCAATCACAGCGCATGTATAGGGATCATCCTGCGATGGTTGAGGATCGGAGAACAAAACTAGTTTGTCATCATCGAAGTGGCGAGGATAGCAGCGGGTAGCAGTGAGGGGAGCAGCGCTGATACAGGATGGATGCACCAATAGAGATTACAGGTTTTGTTTCGTTATCGCCAAATATCCACGTGCACAGCTATGATCCAGCAACGAGGATGCAGCATAAACGGAACCTTTTGAGCCAGGCGTACTGTCGTCCTGACAGCCATCACTGGTGGTATAGTCGTGGCGGCATCCCCTTATTTCTCTGCCTCCAATACGATAGTATGGACGCGAGCATCGTACAGTGAGAGATTTAGAGAAAACAGATTGAATATTTGAAACGGAACTGGTAGAAAGAGATATACCTGACAGAAGTAGAGACAATGAGAGGTGATCGGTAGGTATTGGTGTTCTAGTGTACTGGAACTTGTAGTGTAGTAAGATGCATACTTAGTATATGCTGTTTTGTTATTATTAGGGCCCGGAAAATGATTCTTTTTACATGATCAGAAGTGACTTAAAAATACTAATGTATGAATTCAAAATTTAAAATAAAACTAAAAACATGAATAAAGAATATTAATAAATGGACACGACTTAATCAAACATGTACTTTACATATTTAAACCAATAATTATTTATGCAATGAGGTCTTAACAGCTAAAATTTTTCATTCTTCTAAATATATGATTGATATTCAATAATCTGATTCAGAAGTAATAGCTATCCCCTCCCAACGCAACCTTATCCAGCTTAGTTGGAATGTCTCGGAACTACACGAGAAAAGAAGGTACAAAGTTCATGGCCTACATTATCTTCTCATTCTGACCACGTGTTAGATCAGTTTATGCATTTATGTCGATAGTATTAAGAAACATATTTAATCAACTCGTGATGGCTTTAAAATGACCCAATAGTAATTATAAATGATTTAAAAATTCCTAAAAATACCAAAAAATGACTTGAAATTTCAAAATGACAAAAAAGACTATAAAATTACATATAAAATTTACATTTCTACAACCAGGGGATCATGAACATAGTGTATATACTTATGAGGATTGTAGGTAATGTACCAATAAAAATATGTCATTAAAACCCTAGCCCAAGTCATTATAATCACCTAAAAGAGTATATTGTCACACCCCTGAGCACTGATGGGATGTTTGTTTTGATTTACATAACTTTCTTGAACGTTCGTTGACTGAAAGCATTGACTTAACAAATATTATGTAACGAATTATAAATATTAAAGAGGAATACTGACTACTCAAAACAATGTGGATTTGGTTAAGGAGTAAATGGACCAGACCTGGCTATAAAGATCTTTATATTGTTGTCATCGTGGCTGACACACTATCATCAATTTCAGAGGCAGTTACTCTGCTTGATGCCTGACCATAGCAGACTAGATCTTAGGGTCATCAGTAGCACTTGTGCTTAGAGGGCAACCGTCTAGCCCAGGGTTCCGAGCTCAAGGTCTGTATAGGGTCGCGAGCCGTGACAGATATTCGAACAGTCTAAGTCTTTACGGAAAAGCCAGTTCTTTCACATGAGTGATCGTCCAATATATTATATTCCTATTATACTTCATTTAACACCACATTTTGTAATATCTCTTAGCACTTATATTTAAAAAATTTTGTAACCATACGTATTATTTTGAACCCACACAACTATTTTGCCAGCAACCTAACACCTCTCACCAGTGATCTTGACAGATACAGCCCCCTTGAGGGGGAGGGGGGTCGCAACAATATTTTATAAAGCTATGTCCTCCAGAAAGTTTGGGACCCTCCAGAACATGCCACGACCACAAAGGTAGCTCAGAATCTCAGGTTTTATATCCCTTGATCTATTATTAGTAATAGCCTTTTGATGCTACCAGGAGTGTTGATCACACTTTAATAGGGCATAATACAAATAATAAAACGGGTTACAATGATGGGTGAATAGGGGTTCAAATCCCAGCTAGTAGAACCAAGACAACTATTGGCTCGTTGTAACGATGGTTGCAGATTATTGCACTAAAATGTATTTTAAACATTTCATTGGGAAAGGATCCATATAATAAGCCCTTACTTACTTTTTAGTTAAAAGCTTACTCGTCAAAGGCTTTCAACTTTACTAATATATTTAGTTTTTGGTGTAATTTGAATCAAAACGTATATTTTACCCCTCCACGCCCCGATGAGAACATTATATTCGTTGCACCAAACCACTCAAGTAACGATTGAGCTGATATTATTTTTAAACAAAGACAAATATTGGATTTACCAACATACAGCTATATACAAATCATGGTTTCCATGGTAATTTAAACAAAGAATGATTGTACAAATGAACCACTGCCCACACAGAAGAAAAATATGGAAAATTCGCTAGGACAATTGGGTTTTAGTTTTAGGCCACTATTTTTACGGCATCCTGATTCCCTAAATTTAAAATTGTCAAATTCTGTTCAGTAATTTCCTCGTAATTTCCATTACTGGAAATGGGCATATCAAATTATATATAAGATATAAATAGAGAGAGGGATATAAATGTGATAGTGAAAATGAGTGTAAATGTTTGAGTGTTTGAATGTGTGATTGTGTAAGTGTGTGGGTGAGTGTGTAAATGAATGTGTTAGTGTGAGAAAGGAGTGAGAAAGTGGATTTAAGAGACTGAGAATGAGCACTTAAGAGAGGTTTGTTGAGTGTGAGCGATTGATAGTGAGAGTATGTGTATGTGTTAGAGAAAGAAATACCGGGAGAAGAGAAAAGTGTGTGTGTGTGTGTGTGAGGAGAGAGAGAGAGTGTGTGAAAGAAAGATTGTGTGAGAGTGAGCGAGAGTTTGTGAGTGAGAGAGAGTTAGGGATAGAGCGTTTAAGAGAGGGAGAGTGTTTGAGAGAAAGAGTTGGGGAAAATTGAGAAATAATGTTTGAGAGGGAGAGTGGGTTTTAGAGAAAGTGAGATTGAGAGAGTGAGATTGAGTTGAGAAAGAGATTTAGTCAAAGAGTTTGAAAGAGAAAGAGTTTGAGAGAGAGTTTGAGATATAGTTTGAGAGAGAGCGTTTGAGAAAGAAAAAGCGTTTTAAACGGAGCTTAAGAGAGTATAATAGAGATAATAATGTGAGAGAAATTGTGTGATAAAGAGTGTGTGAGAGAGAATAAGAAAATATTATACTATATAGAGTGTTTTATAGATTGAATGAATGTGTGTGTGATTGGTGAGAGAGTGTGAGAGAATGTGTGATAGCGTGAGAGAGTATGATAGAGAGAGAGAGAATGTGAAAATATATATGTTGTACTCAAATATTACGGTAATTTTAAATACAATTCCCTCAAAATTTAGTATCAACATGGAAACATAACTGAACTTATTGTATTTGTAAGAATGTGAACAGATAGATGGGGTACACAAAACATTACTTTTAAATATCATATACTTTAAATTAAGTGGTCAAATTAAAACTTAGCTTAAACTAGGTATTCATATTGTGTTACTATTTGCTAAAAATAAATCAAAACCCATTATTTGAATAAAATTAACATTAANATATACTTTAAATTAAGTGGTCAAATTAAAACTTAGCTTAAACTAGGTATTCATATTGTGTTACTATTTGCTAAAATAAATCAAAACCCATTATTTGAATAAAATGAACATTAAAGCTCTTTATTTGAAAAAAAAAACCACACCAAAACTCATACTTAGATAGTTAAAATGGTTATTTTTAACACTATTCAAGATCATTTTTATTGTTTTTGAGCTTATAATACATACCTTAACATATTTAAACATTTTATCATGCGTGAAACAAAACGTATACAATATTTTCATGAACTTAACAACTTTACCTTTTAATTTTCGCATGATCCTCAATATTATTGATTTAAATATGAATTAACGATAACAACATTTCAATAAAAAATAAATGTTTCTCTTGTTAAGGAATCTCAATTTAGATGTGACATGACCCGCATCCAAAGAGAAAATTGTTATTTGTTCGGACCAACAAATAAAGATTGAGTTATTTTTTAGCGAAAGAGATATATTTTATTTAGAGATTTACAGCCATGCAGCAAATAACGGTTTCCATGGTGACTAAACAAAGAATGAATAACAGGAAATTCTCTGTGAAAATCTGGTTTTCGTAGAAAACTACTATTTTTCCCAACATCCTGGACTCCTAACCGTTAAAACGAGTGGTTGTTAGTCAACATCTGTTTAGTCATTTTCTCGTAATTTCTATTTATTTTTTCAAATAGTTCCTCACTCTTCCTCCAAGACAATGTGAGTCCACTTCCTCTAAAATTTTATCCTCACTATTCCTATGGCATTGGCGTAATTAAATACAAATGATGCATCAGTTTTATGGGACCTTTATTGTTAATAAATGTACATTTTCGGGGCTTGGACTTGTAAAACCGGGAAAAGACAGAGATCGTTTGGGGTTTGGAAAAATTTGGCCAACTTTTTTTTTTAATAGTCAGATATTTGTGATTTTGGAACATTAAACCTGATTTTTAAACAGTATACTTTTACATAAATTAAAAAGGGATCTGAAGGAAAAAACCATGCTGATTTGAATAAATTTTTTATCTTTTTTCCTCCTTTTTTACCCTTTGAACATTGTTAGAAAAATAAATGCATATATTTTCCACATCAAGATAACTTATTAACCAATACCATGAATCAACAATAGTCAATTGTATGAAAAATGAAATCTCATTCATCTTAAAAGTATGTAAAATTGGGAAATGTTTCTGGAAAACACGTGAAACATACAGAATTTTGTCCGAATAAAATGGTAGCAGAACTTTGTTTTCTTCTATAAATTTTTTTAAACCCAAGCCTTGAGAGCAATTTATCCAGCACCGCTGAAGAGATAGCAATAGTCATTATGGCAGTGTCGGACAGCTCCAGACAAATGGCGTAGAAAAAGACGCGATAGAAATCTTATTTCTCCTTCTAGAAGGAGAACCTATTAGCTCATTGAAACACATCTTGAGGATATGGTACAAGATTAGCTGGTAATGGGTTACTTTGTTTAAACGGGAGATATATTGCATCACGTAGGTATGAAGCGGAAATAAAAATGGCAGAACAGATAATTACTTGTGAGTGTGAAAAGAAAAGATATCTTCGTATAAAAATGATCTTAGATAGAACTATTACGATATTAAATACGTTAAATACATGTGTGTGACTATTTGTAGATGTACAAAATTTAAATTATTTATATTTGTTCCAAATTAGTTTACGTTCTCTACTTTATGCGATTGTGAAAATAACACTATTCTTTTTATTGAAGTGAGGCTCATGTTTGTAAGTCCCTTGTCAAGATTGAGTTAGTTAAACTTTTATTTCAAATTTGGTTATCATTAGCAAATACTCCTAGAGAAACATTAATGATCTATGTTTTTATTTTCTTTAGCTCGCCTCCATTTTAGATGTGTTAACACTTTAAAAGTGACCATGTGACCTGGTGGTCTAGGGGTAAGGTGTCAGAATTCTGTGCTGAGGGTCCAGGTTCAAATCTCGGCGCCAGCACAGATTTATCTGATTGCCAAACCCTTTCTTCACCTCTGAAAAGACGTGTATTAATCACAACTTTGTGAATGTGTGGAATGCCAGGCCTCCACCGTGGTTCGGATTCCACGTTAAACTGTAGGTCCTCCATTTAATTTCACAATACCCTACCATCACACATTAGCGTAAGTTCGTATAACCCGAACGGGTAGTAAGACGCGATGCTAATAATAATAATAATAATAATAATAAAATTTACCAATAATTTTCACTAGATTTCTGTTGTAGTATTACACAATTAAAAATATTAAAAATTTGTTTTAAAACAATTTATAGCAACAATTCATATGACTATATTCAAAATATATTAAATCATATTTGTAAGGGCGGGGGAAAATTTGAGAGGGGGAGGGAGGGTATTGACACCTCATTCTTCGACGTCAAATTCTCGCGGAGAGGATTTTTCAACAAATTTTATAAACTTACTCCTAACAAGAATGTGAATTCTCAGATCATTATTGGTGTATGAATATAAGAAATAACAAATAAACAATTCTTCTTCTATGATTTATTTCCCACCAATCCTATGATTGACGGTCCAACCCTATCTTTCTATTTAGTAAATACTTGAAAACACACAGTCAATCTGGATTATTTGTTAGGTTTGATGTATACTTTTTAATTTTCAGTTCAACAGCAAGTCATCAACACTAGAAATTCTAAAATTAAAGTTTATTGTATTTTATAAAATTAATTATCTTAAAGTAATTTTACTTTCTCTAAACTGCTTGGAAAGAGATATTTTTGATCGTCAAAAAATTGAACTCGATATTTTCATAAATGACGAGGTTTTATGACCCACTGAAACTGAAAAAAGTTGTTTTTGTGAAGCTGTCTGTTTGTCTGTCCTTATCTTGGTCTAGAGCAGAAACTATTTTACTGATTGGGCCAAAACTTTGTATCTAAGGTTTTCATAAGTTTCCTCCCAAGGAGTTTTTGGAATTAGATATATTATCTTAAAATTAAGGGTATTTTACTGTAGGGCAAAAAGAGAAAAACTGATTTTCTCAAAATTTGCTCTATTTTGATTAAATTTTGTATCTCACTGATTAACTTTATAAACAAAATATAAATTCTAATTTTACAATGAAAATGAATTGAAGGTACTTCACACTAGCGGAAATGTCCAATTTTTATTATAACTCCACAGCTTTTTTTAGATACGAAATAATCAATCATTGTAAAGTTGTGTTACTATTGAAAACTAAAATCTTTTATTTGAAATATATTTATATAAAAACAATAGTTTCTAAGGTATAAGCAAAAATTTATTTTTTATGAAGGTCTTTAAATAATAAATTGGTTGTTATGCTATTTGGTGGACAGAGATGTTCTTATTTTCTCTATATTTCTGTAACATTGTTATCTATATAATTTATTTATTTTCCTTGTTTTATTGTTTCTGTAACTTTATATATTATTTGGTTTCACAAATATTTTGAGTTTTTAATAAATATATATATATATATATACAACAGAGAGAGAGAAAATTCTGTGCAATGCACCGTGCCATATGTTTTATTTACATCTTTACTATATATTTCAACTTAATATGGTCATTTTTAATTTTTCTTATGCATTTTATGCATTTCCGTATTGGTTTGCAACTAATGTTACGATAACTTCAATATTGTTTAAACAGCTCTGTGATAAATACACAATAATTGCTGTTGTCCAATTTGTTTTGGTTAATTTTCAAGATGTTAATTCAGATGCTTCATAGGAAGTCTTAATCAGTCATTATAATGTATGTAAACTGGTCTTAAGGGTCTGGATTTCAATTATCTCCAGTGAGGAGAATTAACCCTGGGAGAATGGGCTTGTATCCGCTTGCCAAGTGATAAACTAATGGTATGGGCTATGGTAATTGTGCTTGCCGTATAATTAATTTTGGACGTGTATCCTTAGAGAGCACGTTACCACTATACAGGATCTTACTGGGTTAAGCGGGTTGACTTTGGGAAGGAGTAGTGGATCAAAAAACTATCTCAAAATATATTTTGGAGATTTCACTTCCTTTTCGCACAAAAAGCAAAAAACAAAATAAAAACAAAATAGGTAGGTATTAAATAAAATATTTAATTTACTTATTTTGTTCAAATTGATAGCCTACAACCCAGAAACAAGCATTGCACCTATCAATGACAAAACAAGTGGCTGACTGATATTGTGTGACTTGTTTCTTCGCACTTTAGCTTTGTCCTTTGTCGTAATGATTGAAAGTCAATAAAAGGCACTTCATACACTTTTTGCTTGAGAGCTCCTAAAAAAATCTAATTGTGTTGATACAGATGAACGCAGAGGCAAATCCACAGGTCTAGCACGACCGATCCAGCGTCCACTAAAATTAATATTAAGCCATTGCCGAGGAACTTTGCTTAAAAACGTGTTTTTATATAATTTTTTGATGTTTCCGCGAAAAGGAAGCTAAAACGAGCAAATCTTCAAAAATCAATTTGGAGCTAGTTTTTTGATCCACTACCACTTCCCAAAGTTTATCCGTCTAACCCGGAAACACCCTGTAGAATTTAAAAAAATACATAACACAAACTAAAGTTAAAGTTATACAATTAGTCTTTTTATTAGATGAGTTTTACTCGAAAAACTAATTAGTAGATGTTAAAATGTATTTAACTAAACAAATATTGGCTCTTAATACCGCATGGAGGCTAATTATACATTCCATTTTAAACGAGAAAGAACTTTTTTTTTGCTGTGACCCAGCCGGCATTTTAGTTAAATATACCATTTTTGTACAGATTTTTGTAATAAAAACTTTAAAATATTCTTAAATATTGATCATTCATAGCCTATAATCAAGTTTGATACAATATTAGTTGTAAAATCAGTCATTCTTGTAACCATCGGTAGAGGTGCGTTGATCTAAATCTACAATTATCCATTGATAAAAAGTGTAATTTTAAAGTCAATGAATTATTAAAAGAAAATAAACAACGTACGTGATTGCAACTCTTGTGCGTCAGTTTTGTGAAGCGTTAGTTTTTGTTCTGTACGCTTGTCGGTTGCGGTATACACTAGTCGCATACGCCTAGATTTTTATTTTGCATTTTTGAAAGCCTTAAGCACCAATTTTAAAAGGTATAGTACATTCCCTCACCCTTCTTCCTTCCTTCCTTCCTACGCCCTTCCTTTTTTATTTCAAAGATTTATAGTCAGCCTACTTATAAGAGAAATATTTAATTGTTACAAATCCAAAACTTGTGGGTAATTAAGCAGGAAAATGAAGGAATATCAAGTTAAATTGATGGTTAAAGAAAGTATGAAGCTAAAAAAAAAAGCAACATTATTTATAAAAAAATATGAACGTAAGTAATAAATGGAGCAAGAAGCCAAGCGAATAGCAAGTAAGACATGGTATGAGAGTGGAGCCACAATAAATTAAACTGCATTAGGCCTAAACATTTTCGGATATAAATAGTCTCATACGTTCCCCGTACACTCTAGTTTTGGTCTTTATTTCTCAAGTCAAACAAGAAAAACCATTTAAGTCACGATTATTATTTTCGTTGGGTTGTTTATTTTTGTGTTTATGTATGTCTTGTTTACAACACCTGCTATTACTGCAACTCTATAATACATAGGCTATACAATTTACATATCTAATTAATTTAATATTGAAAGGATAAAAAGGGCGGGATTGAGAGGAAGTGTATCCAAATTAGTATAGAAGGAAGAAATGCGAGAAAAAACAACCACAGCTGTGATTTGAACCCTAACACTGGAAACCAAAATCAAAGAGTCTTACGTTCAGTCATGTTGGACATTGATGTGGGTAATTTGTTTATCAATATAACTCGTATAACTTATACATTATATATTTAGAGTCCCGATTACTCGGGGCTAACAGAACCGAGTCCTACACGGATGGGCAAAAACTCGGGTAATACGGAACACTAAGTAGATTACGACAAATCCTTGAGATGCAGTCGTAACGCTCATGGACAGGCAACTGAATCGACTAAGTCGAGGGATGGACGATCATATTAACAGTGTGTGTAAACGTTGAGTAACCCGTTGATTCACTCTGCTATACCTCAGTTTTAGCTTCTGTGGTGCTGACTGACAGCTCACAGCTGACTTCTGACGGCTTTGAAAAGCTACCAGACCAAATTATGTATCCCTACGCCGAACCATATGATCTGCAAAAAAACATGTCTTTAGCAGTTGTCACTTCTGACAGTCAAAATTTAGGTATATACCTAACTGTTGACTGTCAGAAGTCAGCTGTGAGCTGTCAGTCAGCACCACAGAAGCTAAAACTGAGGTTTACTCAAACTAGACTAGACAATTCTCACGAAACATAGATTGTGTTACCACCTCGGATTATACGGAATACTGGATGTTCGAGACTCTTCTGTGTAATTATAGCACTAATGGGGTAGTGATGATGAGATTACAGTTTAAAGTAACTGTATACAAAAGTTCGTGAAAGAGTGAGGTAATATATATATACATATATATATATTAAAAAATTTGGTGTATCCATCTGGGATGCAAAACGCCACATTCCTTTCATCAAAAATCAAACATATTGAGCTTTGCTTAGTACTAATTTATGTAGCGTTTAAGGTGAGCATCCACTAGGTCGTGGGGCGGTGTGGAGTGGTGCAAAACGGCCCTCAAGCACAATGCATGTCAATAAATATATTTCCATCCATTAGGGCAGTAGAGGGGAGCGGAGTGGGTCAGAGACGCTCTGGAAAAAGTCTGGGACTTGTTGAGGTCGATGCCACGCTGCTCTGCTCTATCTGGGTCGGACAAGAGAACGGATTGAAATTCAGTGGGTTCGGGAATCTTCGAATGCCCTTGGAATGATTCGAAGTCAACCACGTGAGACGTTTTCAACAGGTGTCCATCAGTTTTGAATTTTTCTAACAGCCGTCCAGTAAACAAGTGTACATCTGGGATGGTGTTCTACGAAGGTAGTTCTGTTCGTGTTAATTTTATGAACCCACATCTTCACTGTTCATGCTTTTATTCTTCCTCTGCCTCCAACACATCAGCAAAAAAATCATAAAAAACCACACACACACAAACTTCTTTGTAACCATTCATCAGTGCATCAATGTCCCCACGAATATTGATAAAAACCTACACGAAAACTGACATACTGGGTCAGAATGGAGGTGACAAAAACCAACTCACGCCGCACCGCGTGTTGGTGGAAGGACTTAGTCTTTAAAACTACGGGCCGCGTCTCACCGCGCCGCTCCACCCCACCGACCTAGTGGACGCTCAGATTTAAACTGTCATGTTGAGTTGGGTGTGAGTTTGATGATAAAGCTACGAGATATTTATAAGCTTTATTAAAATAAAAATACACATGCAGTTGCAATACGTTCTCTGGGAATTGATTATTCATGCCAATTCCATACAATCTTTTCCCAATTAATTTTTGTCCCAGGTCTTACTGCCCATCCAAGTTATATGCATTTAATTACATTAATTTAATAGTGATGAGGAAGGTGTAGTTGAGAACAAATTCACCCATATTTTCTTGAAGGAAAGGGATGGAGGGGACTATCTTAGAAAAAACACCTTGATAAAGCTGGTTTTTGCTTAAATCCAAATACCTTGGGTGTAACAGCTCATTATTTGAATCCGCAACCTTTCCATTACTGGAAATTCAGAGTAGACCCACTTGATATTCACTCGTTCGTCATAAGTCTTGTTACTGTCCCATTGAAACTCGTTCCACCTAATAGAGGAATATACGCATCGAGCTGCCTCGGGTCAGATCACCGCTATTGAGCTTAAGGGTTGGAAGGTTTGCGACGTTCAGTGTCTCGGTCTCGTGAGTAGTTCAGCTTGGAGCAGAGTGGTTGGGAGATGAGGGGGGAAGCTTGTGATGTATCTACCCATAGTTCCTCTTCTGGTACGTTTGGGAATGCTGTCACTGCTGAAGTGCTGTCTTGGTGTTGAAGTTATTCAAGGATTGTCGAAGGGGAAGGAGCATCAAGAAGCAGCCGAAGTACAAAATGGGGGAAGGGCATCAAGAAGAAGTACTAACTGGGGGAGGGGCATCTAGAAGCAACCGAACTACTATTTTGGGAAGGGGGATCAAAAAGCAGCTTAAGTACTAACTTCGGGAAGGGGCATAAAGAAACGGCCAAAATACTAACTGAGAAAGGGGCATCAAGAAGCAGCCAAACTACTTACTTAGAGAGGGGCATCAAGAAGCAGCCAAAGTACTTACTTAGAGAGGAGCATCAAGAATCAGCCAAAGTACTTACTTAGAGAGGGGCATCAAGAATCAGCCAAAGTACTAACTGGGAAGGGGCATCAAGAAGCAGCTGAGGTACTAATTTGGGAAAGGGGCATGAAGAAGGAGCCAAAGTGTTAACTCATAGGGTAGGTGGAGGGTAATTTATCAGTAAGAATTCTGAGCTTGTTCCTTAATTTACTTATTAATTCTTTCATTGTTAAGCTGAGCGTCCACTAGTTTGGTGGGGGGTAGCGAAGCGTAGTTTCAAGAGGAGGTCCGTTCATTATAATGCAGGGCAAGTCGGTTATGTCCCCTTCATTATGGCCGAGTACTGAGTATGGCAGTCTTCGTGTAGGGTTTTAGCAATATCCGTGGCGACATGAGCTAGTAGTGATGAGGAAGTGTGTTTTTTGCTGCAGTGGTGGAAGCAGAGGTGGGAGAGACATCATGAAAACGGAAGATGTGGGCTGATGAAATTAACACAAAATGACTTACCTTCATAGAACACCATCACCTTTCTCCAGATTACTGTTTAATTAACTGTTGTTTAAAAAAATTCAAACTGATGGACTTCTGTTGACAGGATTGCTAATTTGTTGTAGGGATGGGTTGTTAAATCGCAACCTGCTCCTTTGTCACTGCTCCTCTAACGTCACAGTCACACCCTGTTCCTGATAGATGAAAGGAGCTGTTCCTTCTTGTCACTGACTTGTGGAAAGTTCCAAATATTAACTGTACGCTCATTTATTTCTCCAAGCTTCTGTTTTATATTGGCCAAGACTATATCGTTATCATGTTGTACGGTAGATGGCAGCACAAAGCATTTACGTATTAAAGGAGAGTATTGTCAACGCTTGGCGTTACTTCTGGTTTCTGTCACAGGGCTGGTCTCTGGCGTTGGGAACAGACTCGTAGCAAACCTGCTCCTCCATGCTCCTAATATATTTTGGAGCATTCACAGAGCTTGGAACAGGTCCAGTGCAACCTTACTCCTCCTATGTTCCAGATGTATTTTTGAGCAGTAGTACATTGGAAAGGAATGCATTCTTGACACATTGCTGAGACCAGGTCTGGCGTAATTTTGCTTGTCTATCATACCTAAGAAATTGTTAAGTGTAAAAGCAGTTGAAGGGAGACATTTTTGATAGATATTATCAATACCTATAAAACATCACTAATAAAATAGTAAAATGTTGTAAATGTAGACTTGCAATCAAATGTGTTTGTATTTTGTAAAAGTTTCTTCCTACTAAAATTCTATATTTCTAGTCTTGGTAATGCTATAATAACTAACGTTAAAATGTTTTTATTTATAATTGGAATAACTTAGAGTTTTTTTAGATTGAATTAAAACAAAATTAATTACTGTATATTTGCGTATTTTTCACTTCTATTCACTGACGCTAGTTCAAATAAATGTGCTGATAAAAGTAAGGAATGAGATAAATACTAATAGCCTAGGAGCAGGTTTGAAAAAAAATTCTCAGTGACAAAAAGGAACAGGTAAAAGGAACAGGTAAAAAGAACAGGTATTGTTGCCAATGACCATATAAGTTCTGTAACTAGATTAGTATCAGAAAGTTGCTAGATTGTTGCTAAACGAAAAATTAAAAGTCGTCAGATTTGTTGCCAAACCAAAAATCCACACATTAATCTCAACTGAATCTAAGCAACATTAGTGGACTGAGGTGATCCACGGATCTGGAACGATGTCATTGTGATTTATGAATGAAAGATATATAGACTAGATCTCTTTTGTAGACCGGAGCAATGCATTTTGCGTTCTTGCAGTACGGTAGTTTAAAAATCAAAATTAGAAAGCATTAAATTTAAAATAATGAACACGAACCTGACAGAAAATTAAGGAAAGTCGCCAGTCACCAGATTAGTCGCTTGGCGCTAAAAATGGGAAGTAGTCATTTCAGACCCGTAAAAGTTGCTAGGTCTAGGGACATAGTCACTAGATTGGCAACACTGGGAACAGGTCCAGAAGATTGCTCCTGCTCTACTAAAGGAGGAGTTTTTACCATCCCTAATCAATTAATAACACCCCCCATATTTGACTACGAATTATTCCGTGCGCATTCTAAGAATTAAGCACATGATGAATTACGATTCTTGTGAGATGCATACATACAATCCTTGCTGTCGTATGATAAATTCATGTCCAATGTTGATGCACTTATGCTAAGAGTTCTAAAAAGCTAACATGTGAAACTGGATTTTACTTAGATTATTTTACAAAGTAGAGAAAGACTGGTAATTTTATGACATATATTTACACAGAATATTTACAATTTCATTGTTGTTTAGATAGTTTTTGAGATGTCTCTGAGTGCTGCGCTCTCGGGGGTGAGATTTACACTGAGTGTGTGGGAAGAGCCGGTATCGCGAGCTCATCGGTTATCCTCCTCTGGAGACGGTCAAAGAAAGGCATGACTAGTAATTCCACGTAACAAGCTTGACTTTTAGTCCTGGTGCCCACTGGTGCGGGTGATATCATTATTACATCTATTACAACATTCAATGCCGTTGCATGGCTCACATATTGAAGGGAGGTCGATGCCAACATTTTATCAGGAAAAGAATGAAATCAATATTGTTCGTTGGTTTATTATAAATAATTAGAAACTCAATGTCAATGTCAAGCTCATTAACTATTCAGGTTTTCTGGTTCTAAAGCCAGCTATATACACTGAGTGTGATTTTCCCTAATTTTTTACCAACATTTCTCCTCACAAACCCGAGAACATTACCTTTTAATTTTAATTTATTTATCTATATCCTATTAGGGTTACTGACATATATGTATAGTCCAAATGAGTTCTAAGACAAGATGGAAAGGTTTAATTAAAGCGCATTCCTTTTAAAAGCCCTAAAACTTTAGCAAATGTATTTTTAAATTTGACTTTTATTTCATTTATTAGATTCCACAATTAATGTTTGGTATATAACAATTTCTTATTTTTAACTATTTGTAACACATTAATTACTTTCCTTTACATCCTTCAGTGCACAATACAAATTCAATAATACATTTACATAAACTTTATACATGCAATACTTCAAGTTAAAGCACTGGTAATTACTGACGCTTGTAGTATTGAAACCAACTTGTATACTCGTATTTAACAACAGAATAGAAATAATGTAATACTTGATGTGTGGACCATTTTACTATCATCTAGAATTAAATGATCTAGTAAAATATTATTTGTATATTGTATACAACTTAAGAAGTTTTGTTTTGAACATCTTGGGAAGCATACAACAGATGTGAGGTGTTCCTCTTAACATGAGCTACGCAAGTAGTAATCATAGTCTTATTAATATTTTAGAGGATCTTTGGGTTAACCCACCTCCTCATTCCCTCATAAAATACCTAAGATATATTGTGGTTACTAAGTTATATGCTGTCTGTATTTACTAATATTGTTTACTAGGCACAGCATTATACTATAAATATATATACAAGGTGAATAATAATTCGTGGATACGAACAGTACCATAGGATTAGGTGGTTAAAGTCAAAAAATAAGTCAAAAATATTATTTGCAAAAAATCCATTCTTCCCATTACCTTTTAAGGAAATCGACACTAAAGATAGAGAGGGGTGCTGTGGCAACACTGTGTCTGAAACTTACATTAAACGTGAATGTTGGTTTACCGTAGGTGTTAGAAGGTTGATCCTCATATGTGTCTGCTTTTCTCCAAACGGTGTATGGATTCAGTGTGCATGCAGGGAAGCATGTCGATGATAACTTTCGTTAACAGCCCCATAAATTCGTGCCACAATGTTCTCTGATTACTGCAGTGGGTCGCCAGGTGGGGAACACCAGTGCTTTGAGGTGACCCCACAAGAAAAAAGTCGAGTGGTGTGAGTTCCGGTGGTCCTAGTAGCCATTCCATCGATCCCCCATGCCCGATACACTTGTTGAGGTAGTCACCGCATTGTGACTCATGGTGAGCAGGTGCACTGTCACACTGATACCACATCCTCAAAACCGTGCCAAGGAACATATGGTATATGTGGGAGTTAAAACGATCTGGTAGCAAATAGGGGCCCACAATCTCATCCCCAGCAATGCCGGTCCTACATTAACTTCTTCCAGAGAAGGGATCAGCTGCAGGTCCTGCTCGACTGTATGATGTTCCCATAGTCATTGCCATAATCCAGTACTCTACATGTGTGTTGTTTATTACTACTCACACACTGTTGACCTCTCTTTTGTTTCTTCGTCTAATCGCCGGTGAATATGAAATCTAAGGCACATCATTCATTCCTCTCTTACTTTAACAGCTTTTTTCTCAAAAGGAATGGGAAGAATGGATTTTTTGCAGAGTGTTTTCAACTTATATTAAACTATCTAGTCACGTGTTACTGTCCGTATACACAAATTACTATTCATCCTCCATGTTATTTATGTAATCAATTTAGCTCTGATACAAACACTTAAGGGGGCGTTCTTGTAATACGTAGGCACCTAGGTATGGGAGGGGATTTGAGCTTTGCTTATTTTTGCAGACAAGGTGGGAAGGGGGGTCAGAATAATGTTTATGTAAGACAGAGAAAGATGGGCAAAATGTAGGGATAGCGCATTTCAAGCCGCTTAGACTTTGGGCAGCAATGAAGATGCTGAGTGGCTAAACGAGTAAGAAGTGGAGAAGCCTATAGAAGTAAGTCAAAGTTTGAGTGAAATAGCCACCACAAATAGAAACATAATAATTAAAAGCGTTGAGACGTGAATTAAAGGACTTTGGTCATCGGATTAAATTGAGTTTAGGGTGTTTTTTTTTATAAATATAATATTCATGTAGGTATATTCACTAATGATACTTTTTTATAACTTCAATTAAGAGTAAATTAAAATTTTAAACTTTTATAATATTGTGTTAATTTAACCTGTTCAATAAATTTAAATTCATTGTATACCAGTGCTAATTGTCAATTATTTCGCACTATTAATTTACACCTCTATGTTAATAATTACCAGCAATGTATAAATTGCATGATTTTTTTTATCGTTGTGTCCTTCTACCTGGGTGAAATTGCATGAAAAAAAATAATGGTTATTCCTGTGAACAAATGAAAAAAGTTGACAAATCTTACGTAAGAAAGAGGAGGAGGAGGGTTAGGTATTTGCTTATTTTTGCTTACAAGAAGGGAGGAGGGTTAAAATGGTCAAAAATATGCTTACGTAACACTTGAATGACCCATAATTAAATTAATGTGTTCACCAGCTTGAATATCAACACTGAATGGACCATATAACCTTCACGCATGGTCGTCTGCGTGGAGCAAAATTTATTTTATATAAATCCTCAATAAAGTAAATTTAAGCTGTGTTTAGAAGTAAATACCCAATCAAATGACAGGTCACATAAATAAACAACATTGTATTTATTGAAGTTATATAAATAATTTAGAATATCGTTTTGATTGTTGGACTCCCAATATATACTTAGGCTTTAATATAAATGTTACCATTAGCGCATCAAACATATTAACCTATAATATTTTGAAAATCGCTAGCACTCGACTATCAGTTTTACTAATGATCTCCTAACAATGATTTAAAGTAGTGGGGATACTCAATACCTGGATAAAATCCACCCAGTAATATTATTTAGTACTGTACATAATTTAAAATAAAGAGAGCCATTTAAAATACGGTTTTTAAATGTTAAAATGAAGCATAATATTATAAACTGAAACCATAAATCTTTATCACGTGTCAATTAGTAATGTATTATTCTTTCTGAATAATTTATTACTTTATCGTATGTATTCATATCCCATTTATCAAAGTTAAACTGATATTTTTCTAATTTCTTTATCAACTATAATTTATTTCTAATCCTCTCCATAATTTAATGTTTTTTAAAGGTAGTATTTTTATTTTAAATCAGATGTTAAATCATAAGTTGATTAATGTAAGGCTGGGATCACATTCATGTATACAGTATAATGCATAACTAGTAGTGAATTAAGTTTTGTGAGCTTATAGCGAACATTGCAAAGTCTTATTAAATCGATTGAGTTTTTTTCGTTGGAATTGGTCTAGAATCTTTCCTCGGATATGCAAAATACCTAAAAGTACTTCGTTAAGTTTTCTTAACTAAATAAAATAAAACTCAATAAAGTGTATGTTTTAAAACATAGAAATAACCTAATTTAAGTGGTGTATGTACAATTAAATCAAATTTGATTTTTATTTTCTCTGATTTGATTATTGCCATGCATATTTAATTGGATATATTTCTCAATAACAGAATCAAATATGTAGTATTTACCCATTATTTTAAATTACCTTTACAGTCGTATTTATTGATGGGAACATAAAAAAAATTCGTTAAATTCAAACGAGTATGGCCTCCACAAGACATTTCAAACACGAACAAAATATATTTTACATCTGCTATTCATACTGGCCTTTCATTGGCTAGCGGCTCTTCCTACTTTTTCATTGGCTGATAAGTATCAAGTCCAAGGGTCTATGAAAAACTACATTCATCACGTATAGAGTTAAAGTTAAATAAACTTTATGCACTGTGGATAATTTACTATTCATGATTTATAGATTATGAACGCTATCATTGAAACCAATATATTTAAACTTCTAGTGACCTATATGCTCTGCACTATTTTCTATTTGTGATTGGTTATTTATTAGATACCCAGCCTTAATCGGGCTTTATTTGCAATATTTCATAAGAAACTGTTAAGAACGTAAATAATAATGCCACTGACCATTAAAATGAATAATTTTTTTTATATATTTATACATTTACTCACTTACTTTAAGGCATTAGGAACTTGAAATTTCATCGTCATACATACAAAAGTACGCCACCTATCCCTATGTTGGGCCAGTTCTATCCATTCCACCTCATTACACCCAATCTCTTTTAGTTCCAGTCTAATATTCCTTCCCAACTGAATTTAGGTCTTCCCAATTGTCTCTACCCATTGTGTTTACCAGTCAATACCTTGAACAAGGTTCTAGAATCTCCCAATCCCACTTCATGTCCTTCCCACCGTAATCTACAAGACATGAACATCATAACAATATCTTGTGATGTGTACAAGGTCTATAACTTGCAACATCTGTTGAAGTTACAAAAATAATAACAGTACTATTGTCTATAAATAAATAATCATGGTTAATGCAACTCACCTCAGCCTGCTATAGTCGAAAGTCCCACCCCCACCAAAACAACACGACCAACCCCAATCTACTAGCCCATTTGACTGACCGAGTCACATGAACTCTGGCGTAGTTTTGGTCTCATCAACCGCCTCCACCGCATCCACTAGAATTGACTACAAGCTTCCAGAAGAATATGGGCCGTTCTAGAATGACCTTCTCCAAGGTTCTGACACATGATAAAAGGCAGACCAAGCTTTCATCACGTGTCTGTCCAATAGTTTTTCCTTCCTCCCCTACCTTTTCCTATCTAGCACGCTTCAGTCTGAGTTATAGAGTGATAATATACCGCTGTATTTGCCTTGGAAAATTACTCTTGGTTGGATTTTCATTAAAGACGCTTCTTGTCCAATAAAATGTAAGCTATTAAATTAATTTTCAGCCTCTCATTCAAAATTATATTTTCGGCTCGTTGGCATTTAACGTAAATCTTTGGCGAAAAATTCGTGTTGGGTAAAAGTATTCTATATTCTTTTTTTTAAATATATATATATATATATATACATTGATAAATATTTGAATGGTGAATTCGTTGAACATTTCATAAATATCAACAATTTAGTGACCAAGTTATGGCATGCATAATAGCATCCCAACTGTGTTATTTTCCTAATTTTCAATCTAATATTGTTATTGCTAGTTAAGATTGTCAGTAAATATTTAAACTCCTTAATCTTGTCTAGTTTTATGTTGTTAGTAGCAATCTCTAAATTATGGTCCCCAATTTGGGCTCTCTGAGTGATCATACACTTTGTCTTTTAAGAGTTCACTTCTAAACCTAATTCCCTACTAGACCTTAATAGCATTACTGAATTTCTTGCAACAGCTTTCAGCCCAATAAAGCTAAATCACCTACATATCCTAATATCTGCATTGTACCGTTTAATGTCAACCCTTCCTTACTATTAATAGGATATGTGGCATATCTATCTTCATATCTTTTATTTGTATCTCACAGGGTTACATATTTTCTCGTGCAGTTCAAGCTCTTAATAATAAAGTGAATGACTGAAAGAGTCACAATGATATTTTATTTACCTCTAACCCTAATAACCTGGGTTAAATCCAGACCTGAAGCATTGTGGGGGGTTTTACACAATGTAGCTTTTTGAACTCACCCCAAGGTACGATCTGGTGTATTATATTAAAATCCACTCTTCTAATTCTGTTTTATTCAGTTAAATATTTCATTTCATTGATGCCTGTTTTTCCGGGGTATTGCGCCATACGTTCCAACTAAATTGGTCCAAAATGCTCGTTTTTCCGGGATATTGTGCCAAAAATACTGTCTAGATTGGTCCTAAATGCTCGTTTTTCCAGGGTATTGTGCCAAATATACTGTCTAGATTGCTCCAAAATTCTGGGTTTTACGGGGTATTGTGCTAAACCTCCCTTCTAAATTGGTTCGAAATGCTCGTTTTTCCGGGGTATTGTGCCAAACGTCCTGTCTAGATTGGTCCAAATGCCAGTTTTTTCGGGGTATTGTGCCAAACCTCCCTTCTAAATTGGTCCGAAATGCTCGTTTTGCCGGGGTATTGTGCCAAACGTCCTGTCTAGATTGGTCCAAAATGCTCGTTTTTCCGGGGTATTGCGCCAAACGTCCTGTCTAGATTGGTCCCAAATACTCGTTTTTCCGGGATATAGCGCCAAACTTCCCTACGGACGGAAGAACAGTACCAGAAAGATACAAAGGTTACTTTAACTACTTTTATATATTCACTCTTTAAGTCATGTGATATGTAGTCATCACTTTTTAGAGATAGTTTCAATACTTATAAAACAATATTAATATTTTATAACGTTATCGGTTTTGACTTCCCTTATAGTGTGCTCACCGTTGTGGGTCTTTTAATATTGAGTGTCTGACTTGCTGTGTAACTGTGTAAGATAGTATTTCAAACCAAGATAATTCTATTATATCCCTTTTCATTTTGTTTTCCGACCTTTGGTCCATGTGATTGTTGCTGCCAGGTCAAAAAAAATAAAATAAAAGAGGATTATGTTAAGAAATCATCTTTAGAAAATGCAAAGAAATTTATTCGCAGACAACATTGAAAACACTTTACTAAATAATTACTGTTATTTTATAGGGATAGATTACATCAATCAGAAGTGGTAGCTGCAGATCCCATGACTTGACGTATGAATATGTGAAAAAATATCTGGTAACTTATAGCTGTCAGCTAGAGTTCTCACTAAGAAAATTGGACCGTATTACGTTTATTAGAAAGACCTATGGAAATTAATACGGCTTATTTATGCTAATAATCAATTTTTTCTTTAAATAATACATATTAAAGTTTATTTTAATCGATCGTAGCTTACACACATATATATTGGGAACGTCACAACAGTCCTATAAACTTCTTATACGTATTTGTAAGATATATTTAACTTGAATTAGAGCCCTGAATAAAGACTTGAGTGACTACATCTTGAGTGCCTTCTTCATACAACCCCTTTATAATGGCTTGTTGTGCCGCGCCCCAAGTCTGGGTCGTGGACCCCTACTATCGTCATTGGTGTCGACGGGGGACAGACACGAGTAATCTCCCCTATCGTCAGAGATGTGTGGGCACAGTTGGGTGTACTCATGTGTAAAATGAAACCAAACCAACAGATGTAAACAGTTTATTGATCAGATTTAAACCTGCTATATCTACCACAGATCACAATCATATAAATCTGTAAACAAAGTATTGTCAAACAGTATTTTAAATTGGCCTTTGATAAAATAGTTTGATACGAGATTTGACCTGAAATTAAGCCTACTATTGAAAAATATACTATCGGTTTGCTAATCTCTTGTCCATACCGGGTCTTCAGATGGGATAAATAATTATTCTGGTCCATAAAAGAATAGATTTAACATATTCCAAGTAGAGCATATGCTGGGATTTTCTAACGAACGAATATTTGGAGCCCCCCTTTTTTTTAGAAAAAACAAACATTTTTTTTTTTGCAAATTGATATAATATTCTACTTATATGATAAGTGTTATTTAATAGGTATTGAATTTATCTTTTAGGAGTGACCACTACATATAGAATTATTTGCCATATGAAGAGCAAATCCTTTGCCGCAGTGGTTCTGAAGATACATATGAGGGTACTAGGCTTGGTTTCTCAATTTAAACGTTATGAGTAATTTTAATTAGCCTATATGTTAACTGGAGGTCTGTGCTATGCCCACGCGAAATTTAAGCTCAATCGGTTTAGTGGTATTTCAGTTAGGCCTACGTAAATTCACGTAAAATTCACGTAAAATACGTAAACACTCCTTTATGGGTAAATAGCTTACTAATGACTGATTTTTACAAAACGTATTTGAATATTTTAAAAATGGCTTCAGCCATGTGGTTCAAAACTTGTATTAGCGGACTATTTTACATTATCAAAAATAATGAATCTTTATTAACTACATTAATTAATTTAAGGGTATTTACTTACAAAAATATATATAAAATTTGAAAATTTGGAAATCGATCTTGAAAATTGAATTCCAAATGGGAATCTAGGAATAGGTTTTTATGATAAATATGAGTACGTTTTTAGTATTACACATAACAAATATTTTTGAAGATTTAAATTTTGTAAAATATATTTTAACAGTTTGATTTGAAATTTATATTTAAAGAGTGATAAATGTAATTAACAACGATTATATCTTTTTTTGTGTGTGAAACCACATTATTAAAAAAAAAACGGTATTTTTACTTTGTCCCTTTTCATCCTCAGTCTGTTCCTATTGAAGATGCGGATCAAAAGAGAAGGAGGAAGGGACATTACGAGGACTTAAGAAGCGGGTGAAGGGGAAGCAAAGAAGGGGAATCGAAGGAGGGCAGAACGTTTCCCTCTATCTTTAAGGGAGTGAGGACTAATAGCCACGTTGATTTATAGAGTCTCCAGCGTGCGATAGAGCAATAGACCATCGTTACTCTTGGAAAGAGCTGAGAGGAGGATGTTGGAAGGGGGAGGGGGTGATGTCCACTGGCCGCTGCTCTCAAATAATTGACTCGTATAGGACGCTGCTTACACTGTTGGCGTAATTTCTGTTTCATGTCGGCCAACAAAAGGGGGAAAGAAAGAGATCTTTATTGACTAGATTGTGTCTGCTCCGTTTTGTTTCAGAGATGTTGGTAGCCCTTGCGACAAAGTCACGTACTTAAGGTAGTATAGGGTAGTATTTTATCAGGTTTTGTATCAAAACAATTTTTGGTCAAAAGTAATCAAATATATATCATCCTCAACATTTGTTGAATATTGGTCGATGGTGTCATGGAATTTAATTATAAATTTTTATTTTTATTTAAAAGTTTTCTCATATAATGGTGCTATGCTCATGAAAGATATGTTATGACCAGTCGCCAATTCATAGAGGATGGGAGCGCACGCACATATTCTAATAGATGTTTACTATTCTATTACTAACTAATTTAATAATATGGAATATAAAATATACAATTATTTACAAAAGATGATAGTTGGTACATGGGAGCTGTCTAAGGAAAAACTACTCTATCTCTCCTATATTCCTGAACCATGCAGAAGTCTTTAGTTTGACAACATCCTCTGATGAAGTACCCGACACAACTGACCTGCTAGTCAGTCAGTTTGTCCCTGGATGAATTCCGGATCATGAACCAGCCGTTCATCCCTAACTGAAATTTACATGGTCAATACAGAAGACATTGTCTCAAGACTAGGAATGTAATCGTAAGGTAGGTGGCCGTCCTAAGTTGAACAATTTCAAGTTTCCAACAATGCACTTTTGTAGCTACACAATCTTAATTTTTAGTGTACAATCTGTTCAACATTTTGGTCACTTTTTGGCTCTCAACAGATATTCAACAACTGTTGATGCCATCATGTGAATAAAATTAAACTCTTTGTTTCTACTGGAGCAATATTTGATTTCTTTTGACCACACATTATTTTTTGCTATAAAAACTGAAAAGCACTTTCATTAGCAAGCAATCCACACACTATCACATCAGGTCCAAGTAATTGCACGAGTTCTAAACATCGCCCTGACTTAAGAGACACATTGGCAGGTTTAGAAGGGTCTTCTATAGTGACAGGAACCAAATTAATACCTGCAACATGGGTCTCCTGGACTGATACTGTGATCTCACAGTTACGGGGAGGATTGGGGTTAAAACACTGGCAGGGTCTAATTAAGGTAATTTTTACTTAATGATTCACTCTTTAGCCTCTTCGCAAATGCTGGTACATTTTCTCTAGATTATATCTTTATCATCCCATATGTCGTAATTAAATTGTGTGTGTGTCCGGATATTTGGAGTCCCAGTTTCATATAAAGGGTCTTTTAAAAAATTTAAACATTCTTTACGGCCAACATTGATAACATATTAATATATTACTGATGTTATTTTATAGTATTAACTATATCTTTAAAACTCTGAGCTGAAGATCCCATGACCTGACGTGTGAATATGTGTAAGTATATTAAGTGACCTTTTTAGCTATCATATATTCTATGAATATTGAATTGCAGTAGGATAATGTGGAAAAAATTCTGCCTGGATCTTTGTGGAAACTCGCCAACGTTGGTAGCAAGCATATATTCATTTTGTCTGTTTTTACTTCTTTTTTTATATAGAATTTGCCTTATTAAAATTCCTCCCAGTTACTCGCTTGGGTTCCTTTATCTAATATATTATTTTGCTGGCCGGGCAAGTTCAAAGCTAGCATCCATGACCTTGAACTCAAAGGAACTAACATGAGAATCCCTAACTGTTGTAATATCTGCTACTTTAGTGAATCGTATTAATACAAAAACTCCTGCATCTGATAACTTGTTTAGCTATTTGCTTTTAAAACTTATTACACTAAATTGCCTAGGACTGTCCTTATAAATGTTGACTTATTTTTTAACATTTACTTGCTTTATTCGTAAAATAATGTATTTTATAGATTATTTTTAAATAGGAATATTGTTAAAAACTCTTATGAAGAGGCTACTTTTAATATTTTAAATGTAATATAACCCTGACTTATTTATTAAAGTCTTACTTTTAAGGTTTTTAAATTTTTTATTTTTAAATATTCTTCAAATGTTCTTTAAATATTCTTCAAATATTCTTTAAATACTCTTCAAATATTCTTCTAATATTTTATGTGCAGCAAATCCATTCTCTTAGAAATATGAAATGCTATTACAATAAATATGATAGTTTGATAGAAAGAATGTTTAAAATAATTCAAAAGCTGTGGGCGTGGCCCTAACCAAGAGATAAGAAGATCAATTTAAGATAATTTATCTCCATTTCTTGAATTATAAGATATCTACTATTTGAACACGTTGATTTGTAGTTTATTTGAAAGCATATTATTTTTGTTTTTGCTTGAATTATATTTAAAGTTAAGTAATATCAAACTTAGCTTATCTCTAAACCATCCTCGCATCAAAATGAGGATATTTACTCACAATCGGTGTTCGCGTGGCTTAAGATCTAAATCGCAACTTTCTTGCTAGAGTGTATTGCCAGTGACGAGAATCCTGGTACTGAGGGCTTTTTCCTAAAAGTTTTCTCAGCCTCCCTCTATGAAAATGCGGGTTCATTGGCTATAATATTTTAACTTCCTCTTCCATATACAATTATCTTGATAATTAATGTATGCATAGAAGCCGAATGGGCACTAAAATGTCGGATAGAAATATATACATGATAAGGAGTATCACATGTACATTCTCGCTTCTTTACCTATAGATAGATACAGTTAGTTGAAACTCGTAATATACATCAAACAAATAATATACATTGATGCGGAAAAATAATGGAAAGATAGCGAAAAATATTATACCGAAGATCATATATTTTAATATATACATTGTTTCGGAAACATTGAGAAATGATATATGTTAAACATGGAAAATAACAATGAATTTTCTGACCAAATTAAAAATTATATCTGCTTATAGGTCGGAAAATATGGTTTTTATAAGATTATATTTCAAATAAACAATTTTTATTTTTGATTGTCCCACATTCTTGCTAATTTAAGCTTTTGGTATCTCAAATATTTGCAGTGATATGACCAAAATTGAAAATTCCCGCATTTTAAAGTACCCTTAAGAAAATATTCATGTTAAAATGAGAATCGCCATTTTTTTTAAATGTTACACAATGATAAGATACGAATTTAGATCAAAATTGTTAAACCCAATTTGAATAAAATCGAATTTTTTTATCGTTAGATATCTAACTCTAAACATTCCCTCTAAACATAGCCTTAGATACCAAATTTTAGCATAATCGGTAGAATGTTTTCGCCTCTAGTCCCAGTAACAGATGGATGGACAGATAGACAGATTGATATCATTGCTAAATACTCTTTTTGTGTTCATGGGGTCATGAAATGTCGATATCCAACGAAATCTTGAACGTGTTTTTTGTTTGTTTTTTACGATCAGAATAATTTCTCTCTTCAAGGGGTTGAGAGGAGGTAAAAATACAGTATGTACTGTACATAGTTTGTGTTTGACTATAAACTATTTTAAACTATTTTATTTATCGTATTATAGATTATAGACATGTACAATTGATATAAAATACTCTTACATCATTTGATTTAAATTATTAGAAAAAAAGACCACTCTTTGATTTAAGATATTATTTTTTTAAATACAATAAAATCTGTATAAATCAAAAAAATTTTGAGAGTTTGTTTAACTAAAACCTTACTACACTGCAGTATTTTATTGACTTTCCACATGTGTGAGATTATACTCATCTGGTGGATATTGTTGACATCAGATAGTAGAATTGGACCTCCATCATGTTTCTACATGGCTGGTTAACGGACATGCAACAAGCTTGTATTATATTCTTTATATTCTTATTTTTATCAAGTTAGGTCAGTTCAGAACTTTGTGAAGAGATCAATATTTTGGTCACGTGAGGTTTGAATATCAGATCATCAATAAGGATGTGGAAAGAGTATCGATATGTTAATGACGTTGATAGCCTTGGTGTTATGCGTCTGGGGTAGATACAGTCACCAAGGGCCGTATGCACGATCGATGTTGAGGACGGTAGAAGGCAAAGTTAAGTCGAAGACGCGGGGATTTAGTTGCAAGAATGATCGAGTAGCTCAATATTTAAAGAAATAACGCAATAACACTAGTCAGGGATAAGTCAAGCAGAAGTCTGGTCCCAAGCAGTATTCAGCTGTACTTTGCTCATAATTCGATGATATTTCTTCAAAATACACTGTTAAAACCAGACGTATTTTAGTATTTTCGCTACATAATCTGGCGGGTCTGAATTATACAGATTTAGATAAGCCAACCAAATACTCAATCTATATAAATCGATTTAATATAACACATCCAGATTAAAGGCCAATTAAATTATATACTGGTCAAACCAAACTCGCTTTTTTGAAATTACCGGTAGATAAATATTGCTATTTCTTCCCACGATCATTTCTTCGCTCGGCTGCCATGGTCCCAACTTAGTTTTTTTATTTTTTATAATAGTATGATTCTTGATTTGTTCCAATAGCTAGATTTTCTCTTACACCCTGTAAACTATGTTTTTCACCATTTTAACAAAGCTTTGTTCATTTATAATATCTTGTTAACGTTATCAGTAAAATCGTCACTATAGAAGGAGAGAATGAAGTGTGTGTAGAAAACTTAGTAAGGAATCTTATAGACTTGACCTGGACTTTTCATCGACTTGACTCGAGCTTGATTGGTCATTCGGGATTGTTTAACATCGTTCTTGTAAGAGAACACATTTAAAAATATTTTGTATTCGTTTATTTATAACTACATGGTTTTTTGTTTTGTTTTTATTCAAGATAATTAACATGCACTTTCTGATATTTTATAGTTAATTATGTTTGTAGAATTTAATAGAGTGTGTTTACGTATGGTCCTTGTTGTATACGCTGGACATCACAAAACCTCACATGTCACATTTTAACCACTAGATCTTCGTTTGACTTCTTCTCTCAACTCTAATATTTCCATCTTCATTTAGTCTATTCATTCTTTATCTCCTTTCTTTTTCATTTTCTTTTAAGTGATCTTGCACTTTGTATGAGTGGAAAAAGAAGGAAACGTCTGCGTTACGTTTGCTCTATTTCCTCGTCCATTTCCTCTTTCTTCCTTCCTCCGGATGTGCTTGTCGTGACAAGGGAAGAAGGGAGAAAGAAGAGAGACGGGAGACAAGAAAGATGGGAAGCAGGTGAAAGGGCAAGAGGGACATTATCAGACTATGTTCTTAATGCCTTAAAGGTGGTTTCTTCCAACCCATTGGGGGTTAAACCTACTTTTTTTATCAGTGGGACTTAAGAGCCAATAGCCACAGAGGCCCAGTTTATCTTGTCTCCGCACGGATAGTGTGCTTGACTTGGACTCTGGAGGCCTGGGTTCAACCACGCTAGATTGCACAGAGGGTGATTATTTCCTAAATATATACTCCCTCCATAAGGCGCGTTGACACGATGAGAGTGGACTGTAACTAGTCAACTCGTACAGTTTCACTCGCGAAATAGTGTACAGCTTGAATAAATTTAATAAAATGTTTTCTTTACTCATAAATAGTTTTCAAGACGTACGTTAAAAACATTACAATTGACTTAAATTAGCTACTGATATCTTTAAATAAGGTGAACTAATTATAAGAATAGATTATGATTAATTTACTTTACAAAATATTTAATTTTAATTTCAAAGTGCTTTTTGGTACTCTATACATCTTTTCAGAAGTAATGAATGAATATTTAGCTTCATCATGGCAGGTGAAGTTTGTTTCACTATACTCTCCTCTTTAGTTATGTGAAGTTTTATATCAGCTAGCATTATTCTTCAAAATGAAACACTCCTTAGCTGCAAATGTTTTTTGTATGCATCTTTGTATTCTAATACAACTTCTTTTAGAAAATTAGATGAAGCACCTAGTGTATTACGTCTTCGAATCATTCTCATTGTGCCCAACACCTGGACCGCATGGTCCAAGGTGCAACACCTGAACCGACGAACCGCCACAGACCGGATTACCAAAGAAAGAAACAAATGATCCTCTACCACTTTCAAGTTTGTTTATTATTGTCGCATTGTACAAACACCAAATTACCTTCTTTACCAAATGGCCATCAACATGTCGTCTCCTTAAACCCGTGGTCCGAGGTGAGTGCTCTGCTTTTACCTCTAGACGGCAAGACTCTCTTACATCTAGTGACTGGGCACGAACCGCTGATCCTACAAGCCAAGCCAAGCCATGCCACATTACACTAACGTGGTATAGAGGTGACGCCATTAAAAGCTGAACCAAAAGAAATTTAGTAGCGCAAACAAACGGTACATCGTACCCACATTAGACGATGGCGACTTTAATTTTGGTTTAAAAGTTAACAACTCTTCAAAAAATAAATGGTACGGCGCACCGCACAGACTTTCTCTCTCTTTCTATAAACTCGTAAGATTTCTGAACGGATTAATGTACATTGTATCATCACCACTCCACATAAGAACACGCATAAAATAATATACAATGATATAGAATCAATGAGAAAAGAGGCGCATCTTTGTCCACCTAAGAAAATTTCAAACAGTTTAATGTCTTCCAAAAGGGTCAACACTTCGTATTAAAATTTCGATTTCTGGTTAAAATTTTAACATTTTAAAAGACGTTGCAGATCTTCAAGTCATCGCATTGATATTTAATTATTCATTTATACATTTTGACCAATAAAAAATGTAAATATTGACTATTGAGTCTAAAATGGAGATAGATCATTGCTATGCAAACATTTCTCCTAAGAGATTTAAGGAAAAATAACATACTTTTTTTAGATACTTACTTATATTTAATTACTCTATGGCATTGGAGTATTATTGCGTTAAGACTTAAGTAGTATATGTTTACAACTAAAGCTCACAAAATTGTATTAATATATTTGCAAATATCTCAGAAACTGCTGTTTTTATAAAAATATATGTCAAATAAAAGTTTTTTATTTCTAATAGTCCTACAATTTTGCAATGATAAGTTGTTTAGTTTCTCCAATAGTTGTGGAGATACGGAAATTAACGCTTCTGTAATGTACCCTAAAAATCATTTTCATAGGAAAATGAAAATAGCCAGTTTATTTATAATCTTAATCAACGCCTAGATACGAATTTTAATCAAAATCGTTTGAGCAGATTTTGAGAAAACCAAATTTTTCTCTTTTCGCCCTTCAGTAAACTACCCTTAATTTTAAGTTTTTATAGACACACAGACAGACGGCATTGCAAAGACTATTTTTTAGGGTTCGGGGGGTCATGAGACGTCGACATCCATCAACATTTCAGGTTAGTTTTTTTTTACGGTCGCAATACTTAAACTTTAATGTCCAAAAAGTTAAAAAAATTCATATAATTGCGTATAGATTGAAAGTTATTGATTTTATAAAAATATGTTTCGGATAAAATATCTGTATTATAAATATATATACATATTTGTAATGCTAAGTAATTTCATATCTCAAATAGTTTCGGAGCTATTATAAAAAATGTTAATTGACGCATCAGACCGGAGCCCTTAAAGCCATTTTGCCGAAATATTGAGGGTAGCCATTTTGTTTGGAATATTTATTAATGTTTATAAATGAAATTTAATCAAAATCGTTAGAGCCGATTTTGAGAAAATCGACTTTTTCTCTTTTTGCCCTTCAGTAAACTACCCTTAATTTTAAGTTTTAATAGACACACAGACAGACGGCATTGCAAAGACTATTTTTTAGGGTTCGGGGGGTCATGAGACGTCGACATCCATCAACATTTCAGGTTAGTTTTTTTTACGATCGCAATACTTAAGCTTTAATGTCCAAAAAGCTAAAAATATATATATAATTGCGTATAGATTGAAAATTATTGATTTTATAAAAATATGTTTCGAATAAAATATTTGTATTATAAATATATATACATATTTGTAATGCTAAGTAATTTCATATCTCAAATAGTTTCGGAGCTATTATAAAAAATGTTAATTTACGCATCAGACCGGAGCCCTTAAAGCCATTTTGCCGAAATATTGAGAGTAGCCATTTTGTTTGGAATATTTATTAATGTTCATAAATGAAATTTAATCAAAATCGTTAGAGCCGATTTTGAGAAAATCGACTTTTTCTCTTTTTGCCCTTCAGTAAACTACCCTTAATTTTAAGTTTTAATAGACACACAGACAGACGGCATTGCAAAGACTATTTTTTAGGGTTCGGGGGGTCATGAGACGTCGAAATCCATCAACATTTCAGGTTAGTTTTTTTTACGATCGCAATACTTAAGCTTTAATGTCCAAAAAGCTAAAAATATATATATAATTGCGTATAGATTGAAAATTATTGATTTTATAAAAATATGTTTCGAATAAAATATTTGTATTATAAATATATATACATATTTGTAATGCTAAGTAATTTCATATCTCAAATAGTTTCGGAGCTATTATAAAAAATGTTAATTTACGCATCAGACCGGAGCCCTTAAAGCCATTTTGCCGAAATATTGAGAGTAGCCATTTTGTTTGGAATATTTATTAATGTTCATAAATGAAATTTAATCAAAATCGTTAGAGCCGATTTTGAGAAAATCGACTTTTTCTCTTTTTTCCCTTCAGTAAACTACCCTTAATTTTAGGGGTAGATATCCAATTCCAAAAACCCCTCGGGGCAACCCTATGAAAACCCTAGATATCAAGTTTCAGCTCAATCGGTAAAATAGTTTAGGCTCTAGTTGGAGGTACAGACAGACAGACAGACAGACAGACGGAAATTCAAAAACCACTTTTTCGGATTCAGGAAGTCATGAAACGTCAAAATTCATCAAAATCTCGAGTTCGATTTTTTTGGCGATCACCATACTTCCTCTACCTGTAAGATAGAGAGAAAGTAAAAAGGGAGACGTTAGCTTTTTACCAATTGCAAACACAATTTATATAAATAAAAAGTAAATGTTTGAGTTGAATGGTTCCGAGCCCAGCTAAAACTATCGAAAACCTTTACTATACAGAATAGACTGAGTTATTGAATTAAATCTTTTTAATTTTCTTATGTACATATTTAAATTACATAATACAAATATAATTTTGTAAACATAAACATACTAGCATAGTACCAGGTTAAAAATCAATAGCTTCATCTGGTCGTGTAAAGTGTCCCATTGTAAATTGTAGGAAAATGGTTGCGAATTGGAATAACTTTTATTGAACCTCAAAATCTGGGAGGGGAATTTAAATTAAATACTTAAGTATCTCAAATATTTTACTCCAATGAAAGTGTGAAACTGTTCCTCAATTGAAGATTTAATTATAAACAAACTTTTGGTTTTACTGTTTTAATTTGGAAATAAATGCCCCCGTTAAAATATTCCACTCCTCCCTAATGGCCCTCACGTATACCTGCACCCTTTTGGGTTTTGGGCTACCTGCCTGAAAAATCTCAGCTTCCTATATATACTAGGCTTCGAGAATTTTTCTACTTTGGGTTTTTAGAAACCCCTCATCTTTGGGGGCCCCAATGGGAATTTTCAGTCACATCCTTTTAGGTTAGGCTGTAATATTTCCCAAATTGTATCACGTGAGAGGATGTCAGGCATGGTAAGAAGAATCAAAACCAATCAAAGCCTTAGAGATATTTTCACTCATCATAAATTTCAACGATCAAATTTTGAAAATATGGGATCTGCCTCAGATAAGATGCAGATTGTATTTTACCAAGTGGCCAAATTGATTGATAAATAGAGAAAACCACATACGAAATCTGAACAATTGAAACTACCTGCCAGTTGATTGATTGTGGAAACTTTCCTTGGTGATAATGCCAAGCAATAAATTATGATAATTCCTTTTTCTGCTAATTCAATACACAAAATAATAGTTGATGTGTTAACTAATATTGAGAAACGTGTTTTACAAAGTATGAAGAATTCTACATTTGCCATTCAAGTTGATGATTCGACCTACATTAGTGGAAAAACACAGTTGGTTGCCTATATCAGATTCATTCACAGTAACGAAATTATCACATACAGTTTTTATGATGAAAGGATCTTGAAAAACATACAGGACAGTAAATCTTCCACACCTTGCTTGAGTATTTGAAAAATTTGATTTTTAAATGGAATTCTTGTATTAAAATTTAAATGTACATTGCCTTATCTACGATAGGGAATGTGAGAGTCTTCTTGGTGTCACCATACAGATAAATCCAGATGTAATAGTAACACACCGTTGTTTTTTTTACATAAAGAGGCATTAATCAGTAAGACCCTTTTAGTTGATTTTAAACTGGTTTTAAATCAAACAGTGAATATTTTGAACATTATAAATACCAAACAATGAAAGCATGGTTATTTTCTTAACAATGTAAATATATGGAATCAGAAACCAATGCTTAATTCTGCAAACCAAGGATCTCTGGCTGTCTCACGGAAAAGTTTAAAAACGGGTTTTGGAACTTAAGCACTAGTTAAATGCATTTATGGAACAATAAGGGAACCCAATGTAACACCATTTGAATGAGGATGACTGTTGTGCAAAGCGGCAGTATTCAAGGCCGTAATGACAATATATTTACGGCCACAGAAAGCTTTACTGCAATCAAAAAAATATTTAAGGAGAGCTTGGAAGAATGATGCAACATAACCTAAAAATGTTTCCATTTGTAGAAACATTTAAAACGATAAATGAGTTGTATGGCCTCATGCAGTAATAATTTGCAACAATGGTAGAAAATATTGATCAGTTATTCCCATCATTTTATACACAAATTAATATTGGACTGGGCTAGATATCAATTTGAGAAATCCAAATCTTAAGATCTGACATAGGTTATAGAGAGGAGGAAATTGCCTGCATTTCAAATGATCATGCCTTTAAATTAAAACGACAAAGTATGATTAGGGAACTCTTTTTGGATATACAGCCAGGAAAAGTATCGAAGAATCATTAAAGAGCACTATCAATTCTTCAACAGTACTTAACAATATATTGTTTTGAAAAAGGATTTTCAACTATGACAAATTTCAAAGACCAGCAAATAGAAATATGTATTTGTGTTTATGAAGAGATGGGAACTTGTTTAACTAAAATTAGACCTAATATAAATTAAATTACCTTAGAAAAACAAGCTCACACCTCTTATTGAAATTATATATTTAGTGAATGACTCGTGATTTTTCTATATAGCTGCATATTTACTTTCTCTCTATCTTACAGGTAGAGAAAGTATCGTGATCGTCAAAAAAATCTAACTCGAGATTTTGATGAATCTTGACGTTTCATGACTCCCTGAATCCGAAAAAGTGGTTTTTGAATTTCCGTCTGTCTGTCTGTATGTACCTCCAACTAGAGCCTAAACTATTTTACCGATTGAGCTGAAACTTGATATCTAGGGTTTTCATAGGGTTGCCCCGAGGGATTTTTGGAATTGGATATCTACCCCTAAAATTAAGGGTAGTTTACTGAAGGGAAAAAAGAGAAAAAGTCGATTTTTTCAAAATCGGCTCTAAGGATTTTGATTAAATTTCATTTATGAACATTAATAAATATTCCAAACAAAATGGCTACTCTCAATATTTCGGCAAAATCGCTTTAAAGGCTCCGGTCTGATGCGTAAATTAACATTTTTTATAATAGCTCCGAAACTATTTGAGATATGAAATTACTTAGCATTACAAATATGTATATATATTTATA
>CABFWB010001173.1:0-20969 GCA_902151455.1 Timema bartmani | reverse complement strand
TTGACCCTTGTGGAAGACATTAAACTGTTTGAAATGCTCTTAGGTGGACAAAGATGCGCCTCTTTTCTCATTGATTATATATCATTGTATATTATTTTATGCGTGTTTTTATGTGGATTGGTGATGATACAATGTACATTATTCCGTTCAGAAATCTTACGAGTTTACAGAAAGAGAGAAAAAGTCTGTGCGGTGCACCGTACCATTTATTTTACTTTAAGTATTTTCACTATCACATTGTAAAGTAATTGTATTTTTTGTTATGAATGAATAAAGCACTACTAGGAGTTGATTTTTGTTTTTGAAGGTAGTTTCTTATAAATAAAAAAAAATTATGACGTAACGTGAGCAAATATTCATTCTGAATGTTCGGCCCAGAGAAAAGAGTTTAGGAGCCATTAACTTGGGAGCTACGTGCTTGAAAATATTTCATTTTACTAGGTCTGTGAAGCCTAAAAAGTATTTTGACTATGTCTTTCTGGAAACCCATTCCCATTTTGAAGGGGTCTTTTGGGAATTTCCATCACTAATTTCTGCATTCTTATTGGATAGGGGCTACCTCTCTGCAAAACTTCAGCTTCCTTGCTCTTCTGAACTTTGAGAATTTTTTTACTTTGGCTTTTTAAAAAACATTTTAGGGGCATCAATGATAATTTTCTATAAATAGCATCCTCTTAGGCTAGGGGCTATATGGCAGAAAAGTATAAGTTTCTTAGATTTTCTGGTCTTTGAAATTCTTTCGACTTTGATTTTTTTGAAAACCCCCACTTTTGTGGCTCCCATGGAAATTTAGGGGTCACAAGATATTCTTGAACGCTTTTGGGCTTGGATATACTTTCCTGCAAAACTTCAACTTTCTAGGTCTTCTGGGTTTGATATTTTTTTTGCTGGACAGATGAATGGAATTGGTAATTCTTACAGTGGATATGTTAATATTATAAGAATTGGAAAAAAATCTATCAACCATTATCCGTGTATTTACTTGTGCTTGTTGTTTTGACGTGTAGCCACACATCGTCCTTTATATGTAAAAATTGATGCAACGGGAGTATTCTCTCCTCGAACAATGGAAACTACTGTTTAATGAATTGTCGTATTTCATTGGAGATGCTTTAAAGCATGACAGCTCTATTAGAGATAATTACCAACATTGATCATTATAGCCTAGCACGTTTCTATATGTCGAGTGGTATTTGGGATCAAAATTACAATATATAATAATTTTAAGATCAACTTGTCCTAATTTGTATTTAAATGTACCTTGAAATTTTGAAATTTACCAACTAATTTAAACAATGTAAGCAACACACATGTGGCATTCAAATAAGATTTTCATCCAAGACTATGGGGGAACTTTACACCATATATATTAAATAATTCATAAATGATATTGTAAAATGTTTTCCAAACAACGTATAATTAGACTGAGCTTGCCAAAAGTACTCCCATATATTTTAATACTTAATCAACTTTGTATTAACATAAAAACTGTATTCTCTAATCAACAGCACGTTTAAAAACTGTAGTTTTCTCCAGCACCAACTGGTTGACATATTTACATTATTTTTCTACTCTAACTTAAAAGAAAACACTTGTTTTAGGTTATTTTAATACTAATTCGTATATACCAGGAGCACGGAGGAGAAAGGGCGAACACGGAAAACATGGTTCTGGGAAAATGAAGTTTAAATTTGTAGAATGTTCTCCGGATAGAAAGAGCAAACATGTAAACTAGCATTGAAAAATGAGTTTCTAAAGTACAAACTTAATTTTTTCATAGCAAGATTTTTTAAAAATACCAAATTTGACTATCTTACTTAATTGAAATCAAACTTTCACACTACTAATTGAATACGAATTTGCAAAACTTGTTAGTTACTATGGTGGAATAATCGAAAACTTAAAGAATTTAATGTTTACAACCAGTGCAGCTCACAGGATGGAAATAAAAGGTCCTAGGTTCGTTCCCCATGTCAAGATGTCATTTTTCAATTTACCATAATTTTAGTTAATGCTTATTTTCATCTTAAATAATAATCCTCTAATGTTCAGTATGAAAAAATCGCTTGCTTAATTTGTGGTTCTAACCTTTTATGAAAATCAAAAAACTATCAAACAATCCTACCAAAGTGCATGACTGATCACAGAGAGTGCTTTAGTTGAAGTCAACGATGTCATCTTCTGCATTCTAAAACTGTGTGACATTGCTCGTACCATCCTTTCTTATCGCTTGTCCCAAAACTGAGTTGTACGGAATTGGTACAAAAGGTAGCAGATCTTTTATGTTAAGTTGTTTTGCTCCTGTGAGTTTGAGAAGTACATTATATTTTGATGGAAGATAAATGGAGCCAAGGTTGAAGAGATTTTCATTGTATCTTGCACGCTTGGTTTTTTAGCTGGATGTTTATTGGAGCAAAACTATTGTAGAAATGGTGGCTTTTAAAACCTGTTTTAAAGTCCTTTGAAAATTCAAAGATCTTCCCATCCTTGCATTTTTATTCCAGTAGCTGTCTTTTTGATACCTTATCGAGAAGTACATTAAAGTTTTTAATCATTTCTCCAATGACTGAAACTATTTGAAACTGGTTTTTTTTTCCTGGTATTTTCGATGAAATATATATAATGGTCTTTTGAAAACACCTCACAATGAAGAATTTTACGCTTCATGTGTCAAAAATCCCTGTCACACCTCATCATTGAATGTCCTGACATAAAAAAAACATGGCGAGTACTTTCGAACATGACTTTATGAATGAGAAGCAAATATCTTTAATATATTTAATTCTTGTTTTGCCTTGGGCAGCTATCGCTAAATATAATCTCATATCTTACGTATTTATCGACAAAATGTTGAAGGTAGTGGCTTATAAGGCTATTTATTTCACAAGATCCACGTTTTCCTATAGTCTAATCACAAACATACATACTCCACGCTCCTTATTCGACATTGTGAACACCAAAATATTACATATCAATTCAGGGGTTGGTAAAGCTTGTTATAGGTCGACAGCAATCGCAGCAAGATTATCATCTGTGTTTCCTTCATAGCTCTTTTTCGTTGTTTGGGCTTTTTGATGCTTCTTCAGATGAAGCTTCAGTTCTCGCTCCAATGAGAGAAGCCTTGCTGAATCAGGGTCAGTTTTCTTGAGCTCTTTAATTTATAATTTCAGCTTCAAGCAAGTATTGCAATCATCAATGGGTGGAGGCTCGATACCATATATTATACTTACTAACAAATACTCGATTGTAGTAATACTAATTGACTGGTAGCTCGTCAGGATACGTTTCGTTCAACCATTCTTTATAGGCATGATATGAACCTCTGTTCGATGAACCTGGTGGCATATATTTTCTGAAGGGGCTTTTTGCCCTGCTGTGGTGGCTGGCAGCTGTAGCAAGAGACTATTTGTTGTTTGACTAATTCTTTCTTTTCTTCAGTTTGCTTGTTTCCTGGAACTTTCTTTCCTCTACTGTCGATTGCAACAGTTGCTGTCAGACTCTGCTTTCATAAAACTGCACGTACATTTTTTTGCTATACTATGTATGCTATAAAATCCCTGACAATAAACAGGTAGTTTTTGATGATTGAAAATGAGATAATATTCAATGGTTTGAAGTTTCCTACTAGGCCTATTCACCACCGTTATAGCCTTACAGCTATCCCAACTAAGAAGCTTTGATAGATAATAGTTATGTAAGCTATAATCACCAATGTCCAAAAAATTGAAAATATTATTCCACAATATTCATCCCCAATTTGTCAAAACATTTACGACTACATTTACAGGGATGTCCAATTGCTCGATCAGGTACTACACTTTTAGTTTTTCTTGAAAAATAGGCTTTACCAGAATTTCGTTTTTTCTTCCTTTCGTTTACGATCCATTTTTCAGTATTTCTTTATACCTTTCTTGATGTACTTTCACCTTCCATTGTATATTTTCTTCCAAAACTATTCACAATCACATCAGAGAAAGAACGAGCTGACCACGGCAAAGTTCTATCAGTGAATGAGTATGACAGGATAAAGAAGCTGTAACGGTCGGGGAGCTTCTGACACCATATGTAATGCTCGTGGGTTTGTTTCGGCTTAAGTGTGGAAGGACAGATGCGTTGGCAGACCTTGTAAAGGAGGTGTTTATTTTACAAAACCATGTGTGATGTTTAAATTACAAAGTTAAAAGAACAGCGATGAAGGATTCACGTCGTCGAGTGGTAGTTTGACTCTGTTCGTTTGCAATTACTGGGTACTGCCCAACCACGTAACCGTTCAACTAGTAGTCGTTCCTCAACAGCGGCTCACTCACAAGTCCGTCTTGTCCTCTGATAAGGAAATACAAGGACATTGCTGTCACTGAGACTTGAACCCGTGAGTCTAATATAGGTACGTTGCTAACCCGACGTAATATACGTCACGGACGCATGTAACCACGGACCCATGGTCCAAAACAAACGCACCACAGGACTGTCCAGAGAAGAGAGAGCCCCTCCTTTTCGACCTCTATTTAATAAAACGTTACCCTAGTTCTAAAGACATGTGCCGACAAAGGGTTTTGCAATCGATATACTTAACAATGCAGCCAAGACCCACTCTCATGTTAATAAATCATATCACTAATCCAATTTGAGTCAGTGGATTCTTTTAAAGATAATTTATTTACCTTATTACTACACTGTAACACTTTAGCTCTTACAAAGCTTTACAACACGCTTGTTGCAGTCTGAAATTATGACTCACCGTCGAGGAGAAAGGGTGAGCCCTTAGCAATGATGAGCTGTTCCAGAGCAATACACATGGAAAAGGAAGCTTCATATTCGCCCTTGCTCCCCCGGTTAGTTATCCACTATTCGTACCAATTTTGTTGGGATATTATACATTCAAATTCTATTTCCACAATACTATGGGTGAATATCAATCTAAAAGTCTTACCATCGTATTCTCCATGATTTTATATATATAAAAAAAGCTTTTTTCGGAATAACCCTTTCTCCTCCGAGCTCCTGATTAAATTCCATAAGTATTTTAATATTCAGTTGGGGATTTTGGGGGTTAGGAAAGACGTAGGAAGGAGAAAAATAGCTTATTCTACATATTAGTTCCTCAAGCACTCAATTGTCTACAAATCTGCACTAATTTGACCAATGTATAAAAAATACACGACGTCAGAGTCATGCTTATCTATTCTTGGACATGGAAATGTATCCAATAAATAGCTTCGAATCAATAACTTGCAGTTACACTGCAACGTTCCATTATTACATATTAATCTGGTTTATACTAAATAGATATAGTCTCTAGAACTATTCATAGGTTCATTAAATAGTACCCGATTTCATTAATAGTTTCTGATGCATTGATCGGGATCAAACCTGAGATATCTTGGCACGAGTTACAGTAACAAATCCACTGGATTAAGTCAAACAAGCTTTGATTTTCCCAGTAGGAACCAACCACTCGATAATCCTTCCTATCCATTTATTGTGTAATCAAATGTGTGTTGATAATACGTGCACCAACTGTTTTTATATTCCACACTGTACTTCAGTATATCCTGGTCTCGGTTCCATTTCAGCTGTCAGCTCAGTGAATAATTGAAACACTCTGTCCTTTATAATGGACGTACGTGGTCACTTGTTCCGCTTGTTGATTCATTGTAGAGTAAATTATTAACAGATAACAACGTTTTTTTTAGCTGGTACCTTGGTGTTTACCACGAACATTTTTTTTTGACATCACATTATGCGTGTTTTCATTTATGGTGTAATATGTTTCATGAAACAATGTTGTTTATGTTTATGTCAACACGGGGAAATTGTTGGTTGAGGATTACACGGTTGTAAACACCCGCTTCTGTACACGAGAAAAGTTATAAAGTCATTTGAATTGTGGTCGAGTGGTCAGAGCTCCTAACTATAGATCCAGAGGTCAAGGGTTCGATCCCCAGCGCTTTAATATTATTCTGTGAAGCAGTGAGTCTGGAACGTGGATCGAGGAGCAACTTTAATTAATAAGTAGCTGCTGCAGTCTAGAAACCTGAGATTGACTGGAGGATCAGTTGTGCTGACAAAATGAAATCTTCTATCCACAAATGTTGGCACTGTCTTTAATAACATTCACTGTCTGCTCGGTCAGTAAAGCTCGCTTGCGGTCTGACGTCATTGAGGTTTTTGTTTAATTTGCTTGAATGTCATCATGAATCTAATTTTGTCTTGGTTTAATGTAGAACGGAAGGGTACGCGAAAAAAGCCAGTGTTTTTGCAGTTTTTATTGAAAAACTTTTTTTTTTCGGTCAAATAAATAAAATATTGCTTCATTATAAATATAGAGTTTTATTTTCCTCACATGGTGATATCAACATTTGTTGAATATCTGCCATAAGCATGGCAAAATTACCTAACAAACATTTTAAATGAAGATAAAAAGTTGTCATTAAATTCCAGGACCCCCTTGAAACATATTTAACACATGTTGAGGTCACCATGTGAAGCAAAATTAAATTCTATGTTTGTACTGTAGAAATATTTTATATGTTTTTTCCAAAACATATTTTGCCATAAAACTATAAAATAACACAGGCCTTTTCTCGCAACCTCTTCCATCCCACCTTAAGGGAAAGTTTATTGAAAACAATAATAGATAGCTTTCTTTCCTCAAGTCAAACGAAAGTTGATGGCCAACAGAACATAAGCTCTATCCTAAGACACCTTAACCTAAAACCCCTCGAAGGGGCCTTATGGAAACACCAAATACCATATTTGAGCACAATCGATAAAATAGTTTCAGCCCTAGCTCGAGGTACAGAAAACCAGCATTTCGGAATCCACTTTTTAGTTTCAGGCGGTAATGAAACCTCGACATTTACCAAAATTTCGTATTCGATTTTCTGACGATCACAATACTTTTTCTCCGAGGTGTCGAGAGAAAGTAAAAAGGTAGAGGTCTCACTAGATGTATTTTAAAACTTTATTTTTACTATTTTTAAATATAAGTGGTAGGCCTTACTAACAAAACTGCAAAATATATTTTATGATGTGCATTAAAAAAGCTATGCCGTTGTAGACTTATTGTGTACGGTTTAGGATATAGGTTTATCTTTTTATGGAGATTGGCTTGCCAACGTTGCAATTAAACTAGTGTTTTGTGTATATTTTATGTATTGATACACCTCATTTGTCCCTCTAAGATAGCTAGAGTGTTAAACTGGATTTCCAGTGGCGGGGATATGGGAGCTCCAATCCTGGTTGGGTGTACTGAGGATTTTGTTTTTACTAAAAAGGTTTTTAATTAACCCGCACGCCAATGTGGTTAGTTTAGTCAAAAGTTCTACCTTTCTCATCCTTCTCCCACAAGCACAAGTAACAGGTACTAATATTTGGGTAAAATGATGTAAAATATGAGAGTGTGAGTGTAAACCATTTGTACCTATCTTCTTGTTGCAGGTAAAGCCGGATCTACCAACACCGTTATCCCGCGTCATCACCCCTACTACGAGAACCGTGTCTACCACCGCATCACGCGAGGCTCGAACTCCGTATCCCCAGGATCCAACCAGGAGCAGTATTACGACAACCTCCTATCCCAACATCCGGGTTCCAATATGGAGCACGAGCTCGTATCCCTCCCTGTGTCCGAGAGGTCATCCTCAGTAGGTCACTTCAGTGTCGAGCGAGGGAGGAACCCTTGGGATACTTTCCAGGACAGAGACAAAGGAGCGCCTTATTCAAAAGTTATTCAAAAGACATCTTCGCCCCAAGAAGAACATTTTGGGACGGATTCCACATTTATTAGAGAGGCGCACCTTTTAAAAAGTATTAGTTTAGAAAGGGAGAGACTGATAAATAAAGAAATTGTGCCTACAAGAGTCAGTGTGTCGAATCAGAGGACCGTACCGGGAGATGCTAGTGCCGTGCAAAATGTTTCGTCGGGAAGTAGATCGGAGGCACAATATTTCTCCTCCTCTATGGAAAAGTACTCCTTACTAGCGTCATCGACCACGAAAGACCTCAGCGGCGTCCACGTCCGACGCCGCGACACCTCTATGTCCACGGAGATGATGGAGCGATGCGAGACATTCGTCGTTGGTAATGAGAGCAAGCAGGAGTTCTACTCGCCCAACTACCCCAACAACTACCCTAACAATACTAACTGCTTCAAGGTGTTGAAAGGTAAGTGGCCGAGACTACATCTGTTGAATTCATTATTTAGCTCAAACAATCAGTTGGTATCTCTACAAATACTATCTTTTTTACGGTTTTAGGATGATTTCTGGACACATTTCTTGTAAATAGCCGCGATCACTTGCAAGCAGATTTATTAGTTCTCCCTCCACAGCGTTTAATTGTCCGTTAGAGATACATACATTTATACAAATAAAATATAAATAGGAAAGGTATAATTTAAAAGAAATGTATCCTCATTTGCGTGAAGGAAGAGTGGAAAACTATGTATAAAATTATCTACCTCAGGTCACCAAGCCAGGATTAAAACTCTGACCCATTATTCACCCGCAATTAATTATAATATGAAGAGACAGATGCAGCAGACCATTCGACTGTCAATGCAGGTCCTAGATAAGAAATGTTCATGGATGTAAAAGACACATCATATAGTTGGCTGGGCATATTATATAACATTACCTGGCCACGGCTACTCGATAAATGTCTGCAATTGATTCACAGTTGTTTGGAAATAACGACCTTTAAAAGAGTAGCTAGATCTACAATGATGGAGATTAAATACAACCTTATTAGAGATATATGGATTTGTATTTGTAATCACATTTATTCACTCTATACAGTTATAGCTTAAACATTTAACTCTGCGTTATTTAAAAAGTAAATACTGTACAGATAAAGTCAATTTTACTATTCTCCTTTATATATGGATCACATTGTGTGTGTGCACTTGGAGTGCAAGTCATTTTCATTTAGTCGGTTGCTATTTGCTGGTAACAATGACGTCTGGCTTCGAATCCTGGTCTGGTGTTTTAAGGTATTTTTTCCTAAATGGTTTTATCCCTACTCCATGCAAATAAATATACATTTAGACTATTTTAAATTCTACCTCCGTCAATATTAACGAATTAGTGAAAAATTAAAGGTATATGACCCAGATGGGTAGTAGGAGGTGGTGAAAAAAATAATTAATATTGGTATGGCTTTATCTAACAGGAGAATTGAGATAAAAATGTATGTACTCTACCTGAATATCCATATTGATCAAATAATGTACTGTTATTTTGACGATGAATTAATTTTACTACACATTTCAGCAGTGCAACTAACTCTTTTATTTATATTTTCATACACATAGTTTAGTTTAATTTTAAAATAAAAACTCTCAAAATTAAACAAAGCTATTAGTTTAATATTTCGAAATTTGATTAGAATGTATAATTGACAATGATAGATTAATGTGTAGCGTTTATTTCCAAATGGAGAAGCTTTTCAACGAGTTTGTTAATTTAGCATATTATAATACTGTACAATGCTCTGTGATTACCACATATGATAATAATGTATATGTTTATAGTTATTGAGTAGATACGTATTCATAATATGATTGTATTGTTCAGCCTATTTTGTTAACAGTGAATACAATCTGGTTTGAATAGTTGATATTAAAAACAAAAAGATGCCAATGCTGAAAGATATCGACTTACCACCGACATGCATAGATTTATTTTTTTACCAGGTAAATTGTTTAAAATTTGGTAGCTAGCTATTCCTTTTGATGGTAATTATAATAGATCCATATACCATTTTTATAATGCTACATAATTTAAACAGAATGTTTCGTAGGGTTTTACACTTTGAGTTGAAAGCTTAATGTCATACCTTGACGGGCCCCACAACGACATTATCATAAAGGCTGAATGATGGTGGAGACCAGAAAAGAAAGATTGCTACTTTTCAAATAAGCGAAGCAAACACGAGTTATATTAATACCAAGAAAACGAAATAAATAAAATAAATAAATATATTTAAAATAAATATTTTTAGCCTACTCGATAGTTATTACTGAAATTAAGCTAATAAATCACAATGCCTGAAACCCGTTTCGGTGTCCGCATGATCTAACACGCTACCCTTGCAGTAGATTAGACTGCCGTTGACGTGAAGATATAGGTTCGAATCTCGGTCGGGTGTACTGAAGAGGGATTTTCCAAAAAGATTTTCCACACGAAATCGGGCACACTTCCTCTAAATATAGCCTTCCTAATTCCTAAAACCCCGAAAGTAATTAGTACATAAGCGTATAACGCAGTTCTAAGACAAATTAAAGTCAACGTTAATCAAATGTAGTTTGAACATTTATGAATTTCAAAAAATAAAGTTTCTTACTTTATCGATGGATATAGCCATAAGCCATTGATTTTGTTTATATTTTATTTAAGACAATTGTTTATAAATATACTATTTGATAAAAAAAAAGTGAACATTGAAACTAATCTGAAAGTAGGCATGTCATTAAAGTTCTATAATGATCTACAGAATTTATCTTTGAAGAATATCTTCCTTCTCGTGGATGAAAGAGAAACTTCATCACAAAGAAGCTTTCATAAATAAAAATATTTTTATTCTTTCATTTGTGACTAGGTACAGCAAGGGTGAAAAAATGTGGTTAGCTCCAGTCCAAGTATTAATGTATATCTTTCATGCATATTTGTATGCCTACAAACATATATAAATGCACACATATTATTAAGCACATGGACCTACATGCGTATATATTCATATATTTACATACATATAAATTCTCCATTCCAAAAAAAATGGGTTAGATAATAGGGTTTTCTACTTTGTCATATCAATAGAAAGTAGTTAATTTAATTTAGTACTGCGTCTTACTAACCGTTCGGGTTATGATTTAAGTATTAATTACACTAATGGGTTAAGGATTAGAAAGGTTGAATTTAGAAGAAGTGAACCCGCATTTGCATGGAGGAAGAATGTAAAACAGTTTAGGAAAAAATAGCCCCAGCTCACCGGAGCAAGATTCGTACCTTGATCTCCTCGTCTTCGGAAGTCTAGCTCAACACGAAACTAGCGATTTAGCTAACTACGCCACCGAGGTGGGTTGGCAAGAATTTTAGTGGTGAAAATCTTCGATATCGAGATTATGATACACCTTTCATGTGTATCCGCACCCAAAAAAGGTGGATTTTTGCAATTATTTTTGACTGTCACCGGCCACAGTTTAAAAATAGTTTGATAGATTTTGTTGAAACTTGATATTTAAACGTTTACAAATGTGTGTATTGCTTTAATTCCAAATTTTTCGAAAATATCTCTTAGCGATTTCGTTTAAAATTGAGATATAGGGAGTGTTTTACCTGAAAAATAACACTGTATACTTGTATTTGGGGTAGTTTACTGATGACTGGTTCTCGAAAATTAAAAATATTTCGAATATCGCTCAGATAATTTTGCTTAACTGTCTATCTGAGGAATTTTTGACATAAGCAACTGAACCGTATACATGTTTTGTGAGAAAATTTGTTTAAGGGTAGTTTGATAAAACTGATTTTTTAAATATGAATATTTTAATAAATGACTCTAGCAATTATTAGTTTATTGAAGAATAAAATAGCTCTAATGATTAGTTTCAAATGAGTATATGGCGACAAACTTATATGATAGTAAATTATATTTATTGGTTATTTATAATATAAATTTTGTAGCTAACTCACAGCCAATTGTAAAAAATTTAAAAATTTTCAAAAATAACTCTTTAGGATGAGTTCAAATGGATATCTAGGATAGTTTTTCAACACAAATAAGATTTTTTATTTTTTAACAAATTAAAATAAATATCATTTGATGATACTTTACAAAATAGCATACTTTTGAAATTTTTTGTTTCAATATTTTATATAATTTATGATAAATTTGTATAACTATGTCATCCGTTTATTTTCGCTTATGGTACAAAAATGATGGTAGAAACTTATTAGGGTGGATAATATTATACAGTTAGAAACTAAGCAGAACTACTTTCATAGTTTCATACGTATATTCTTATGACCTATAGCTGAATGAGCTCTATAAAATATATTTTGACCTTGATTAATATGCATGAAAGCATGTGCAGTTTTTTAATTTAATTTGGCCAATATTATGTCAAATATTTTTTAAATAAGTTGGCCTGGAGCTCATGTTTACTACCATAACATTAATATAATATATTTGAAAAACATTTTATCATATTAAAGAGAGTATTATATACTTCATGTTATAAATACAATTTTGTGAAGTAAATAAGTATCATATATTATTGCATTATAACTAGATTGATTCACATTAGACAGTCATCAATATAATTAATGAAATATATTACATTACAATTAATGTAAACTGAAAATTGTAATTACTAAAATAATAGTATTAAATATTTCATGACTGACTTTTCATGTATAATGAAACAGGCTTTGTTTGAAATCATGTAAGTGGTTAGGATAGTCTGAATAAACAACTTTAGGGAATAAAGTTCACCAGAACTTGGAGGGTAGCATAATATCTCTTTATTGTTGTTTTTTAGAAAGTTCGTAAACAAATAAATAATACTTATTCAAAGCTATTTACATAGGCTTGCGCAGTGTGGGTGCCGTGGGTGACATGACACCCCCACTAACATAAAAGAAAGAAGGGAAAGTTGGAGTGAAAAAATAACGAAATACCTTTTTTTTTTTTAGAATAAATGTTGATGTTTACTGTCAAATTGAAAAAAATATGTTACTCTTCAGCCGGGGGATGGCATTGTAACTTTATATTTGTTTTTCAAAGACTAATCTTGTGAAATAAAACGTTGATTTTTTCTTGTTTTATATGTATTTAACTGTAAAAATAAAAAGTCCAACCTAATTCAGGGGGCATATCACCCCCTCCGTATTTCAACCGGCACCTCCATCAGCTATAGACTGCGCAATCTTATGCCTATTTACATATTAAAACAATCAAATATAAAACATATAAAACAATATATATTTTTATAATTTATGCTCGAAGATACTTTGTTCGAATTGTTCCATCTTAATCCTATATGAACCGAGAATTATTGCTATATGAATTCCACAAATCTTCATATTAAAGAAAATCTATCTAAGTGGAAGTGGTTTTAGATTTAGATTTTTCTCTGACAACTTGTCTAAATGTGAAAGTAAGCAAACCCCTGTACAATGTAATGTATTGTACTGTACATTACCAGCGAGGCTCACACGATGGAAAGGATAGTTAGGTACAGATTTATAAGTATCATATTCTCAAATTTTTAAAAGTAACACCTCGACTTGTTTAAGGTTAAGGTAAACTTCCCCTGCAATTCCCTTCTTAATAAAAGTGTATATACAAATATAGATACATTATTCTAGACTGAAAATATGAACATGGGATATTCAGCATGTACTATATATCATATAAGCGTGGACTTCAATGTAGAGTAAAGTCCGGATTATCAAATATAAACGGGACCAAAATGTCTAATAATACGGAAACAAGGGGAAAGGATGAGACTAAACCAATCAAAATTAAATGTGAGTACATAATATACATTAAATAAGATTTATTATTAATTATTCCATAATACAAATATTTTATGCAATAAACCACAAAACTATTATTTTATTTACGTGAATATACCAAAGGATTTTAAATAAATTAAATGAAACTATTATTATATATAGCTGTTTTTTATTAACATTTTAATAGATAGTAAGGAACTACTTATATTAATAGTAGAAGACTTCTTCTACTATTAATATATAGCTGTATTAAAAATGCAAAAGTTGCTGTTAAAAATCATTGTTTGAATTCTGTAACCAAGCTTTGCTTCTCTTCCTTGCCGCGAGGTCACGCGAATATCACGTTATTTTATATATATATATATATATATATAGGGTTATCAATGGTTGGATGTTTGGGACTCTATAGTATTCCTCTGCAAAAGAACCCACCAAAATATAATAGGTTGACACTTACTACCATAATTATGTTTCTGTATTTATTAAAATTGTTGAGAAAACTTCACCATATACCCACTTTATGAAAAGCTTTGGCTGGAGCAGTCAAAAATTAAGAGCCAAACTTTATGATGTACTGTACATATTACAAGCCTGAATAAACTCGGTATTTTAGGAGCTATTTTAAAACAGTTTGGGTCTATTAATAACATGATTAAGACATGTTTGTTTTTGTAAAGTAGACCACCACAGTTTAGTCAACACTTCAGTAAACCAGATAGCTATAAAAATAACGAATTTCGTAAGGCCCATAATAGCGCGAATAATTTGTGGACAAGCTGTATGTTAATTAATTTATTCTAGTTCTGAATTTTCCCCATAGTTGTTGTAGAAGTTTTCAAAAAAGAATCAAGTGTAATACCTTTGTTTCGAGCAAAAAGTAAAAAGCCAAACTATGAATCCAAGAGAAACAGAGAATGGTTTCAAATTGAAAATTGCAATAGATTCAATCAGGGTGTAATTCGTCACTTGGCTGAATAACTCGTCAAGGCGCAACCTTATGGGCATGAAGTCTTAGGCGTCAATCTGACCTGGTTTTTTACTGAACTAAATACACCTTCCATTAAAATAAGGCTACACTCAACTATACCTTGATTTTCTTACGAATGAACGCTATAAGCATCTCTTAGAAAATTAAAACATACTTTTTTGTCAGTACTAAATAATTTTACTTAATCATTAGTATTATTTTATAGGAATTGCTAATATATATCATAATTGACAACTAAATATCTTATGACTTGAAGTATGATTACGTGAAAACAGTTCTAATCAATTTTTTAAACCTTTTATTACCAATCATTTGGGTCTCACGCCTTTTTCTTTATAGCTGTCATATGTGTCGATTTGTAATAAAACTGGGGTGTACATCTTCAACCCCAGCTCATTAGTGTAAATATTGGAACAGTCTGGACTGCCATTGAGACGTGGTACACGTAAAATCACCTAAGGAATGAGCAGATGTGTTTTTAATCACCATGTTTTACGACCTGTTCAAGTTGTACCCATATATGATAATTACTCTAAAGAGGTATAGATGAGGAAGGAAATATTTTATAGGTAATCTATCCACATTTTTGTGGAACGAGAGGGGGGGCACCATTTAATAATACAACTCTCATTAGACCTGACTGGGACTCAAACCCTGATCTACCTGTCATCAGCAGACTATTATAATACGAGAGTGACGCCTTTGACTAGGGTTGTGCAAACTTACTTAGAGGAAGGCCAAATAAAAAAAAATTGTGGGCCAAACAAAGACTAGTATTCATGAATATTTCTTTAAAATTCATCTAAAAATGATAAAAACATAATAGACTGATAAGAATAAGTTTAAATACATTGAGAAAATGTAATTATAATAAATACTTGAGTGACTTGGTATGTTTTTGAGTTCATTCAGAAGATTTATGTCATGGTTTGAGATAAATGAAACTAAGGAGGTGAATCTCAGGAGAGAAGATAAGTTCTCATCAGTAAAGTCGGTTTATAAGATCACTTTTCCTTAAGTTTCATAGTTGAAAACACATCTTAGGTTAAATATGAGGATGCAAACATTGCCTTATAATTTTGAGCATGATTTACCAAATTTCCACGCACGTCCATCAGAGACTGTGCCTTTAAAAATATGAGTGAAGAATGACCCTGGGCACGGGACGATTCCTGGAGTAGCTCAGAGGTCAGAGCATTAGCGTACTAAACCAAAGATCCTGGGTTCGATTCCCGTGTCCAGGTGTCACTTTTCAATTTAATGAATATTTTATTTATATACGACTGTAAAATAACCGTAACTAACAAATATAATAGCTTAGCTATTTAATTCATCATGTTTGAAACGTTGTTTTTAACAAGTTGTTTTAAAAGAGTCTGCTTCACAACAACAAATATTTAATTTATTTATTCCGTGGGCTGTATTGAGCACACCGGTGGGCCATAGTTTACACATCCTTGCCTTGGACCCTTCGGCCAATAAAGTGGGTAACATAAGGTTAAAGAGGGATGTCTTTAGGAGGGGGTTGCAGTAGTAGTTAGATAAATTGCACATTTTGAATTTTTAATAAATCAATATTCACTTAGGTTGTTTAGGGCCATAAGCCCCCTCGAATCTCCATCACAGCCAGGCAGTAATGATCTAAGCTCAAGTCGTTCCAAGACGGGGGGTGTATTTTGCCATGAATAGAAAATTCTGCTTTTACGTTCCAGCTTAACGCGTTTTCTTTATACATGGCTCTTAAATACAGTTTTATATACATGTTTATATTAGTTATTTTTGACTACCAATATTGTATTTAAGGTTTTTTGTGCAAGCATTCTAGATTAAGAAGGGAAATAATGTCATAAAGGGCATACATGTTGTTTGCTTTTTGTGTAATCTTTTAAGATATATTTTTAGTTTGAAGATATTTAAAATGTTTTTACTCGTGAGCTATAAGCCATGGGCGTAAAGAAGTTTATGAATGACTTGACCAACAGTTAACAGAATCATTCAGATTTTCAGGTAAGAGATTATACAGGTTGTAGGAGGTGACAAGATAAACATTTCCACGTGATGAACTTGGGGCTGGTGACGCCAAATGGTGATGATAAGGGAGGTAAAACTTGGTGTAGTATGCACCTAGGGGGTAGGCAACCCTTCAATCTTCAACACGTAACAAATAGAGTGTTGTAAGCTATGGCTAGTAACAGGTATTGTAATACCTGACAGCAGATAGCCAAACAAAAAAGTGCTCCCATCATTTGTTTGTAAATCGCTCTTCATACAAACATCCTGCGTTGCCTCAAGCCTCACCGTGCATACAATGAATGTAGTTGTCTCCAGCCTCACCGTGTCATACAATGGATGTAGTTGTCTCCAGCCTCACCGTGCATACAATGGATGTAGTTGTCTCCAGCCTCACCGTGCATACAGTGGATGTCGTTGCCTCCAGCCTCACCGTGCATACAATGGATGTTGTTGCCTCCAGCCTCACCGTGTATACAGTGGATGTCGTTGCCTCCAGCCTCACCGTGTATACAGTGGATGTCGTTGCCTCCAGCCTCACCGTGCTCACAATGGATGTCGTTGCCTCCTAGCCTCACCGTGCATACAGTGGATGTCGTTGTCTCCAGCCTCACCGTGCATACAGTGGATGTAGTTGTCTCCAGCCTCACAGTGCATACAATGGATGTAGTTGTCTCCAGCCTCACAGTGCATACAATGGATGTCATTGTCTCCAGCCTCACCGTGCATACAGTGGATGTAGTTGTCTCCAGCCTCACCGTGCATACAGTGGATGTCGTTGTCTCCAGCCTCACCGTGCTCACAATGGATGTCGTTGCCTCCTAGCCTCACCGTGCATACAGTGGATGTCGTTGTCTCCAGCCTCACCGTGCATACAGTGGATGTAGTTGTCTCCAGCCTCACCGTGCTCACAATGAATGTCGTTGCCTCCAACCTCACCGTGTATACAATGGATGTTGTTGCCTCCAGCCTCACAGTGCATACAATGGATGTCATTGTCTCCAGCCTCACCGTGCATACAGTGGATGTAGTTGTCTCCAGTCTCACCATGCACACAGTGGATGTCTGCTATCTCAGGGAACGTGAACTATTTCTACATGTTGACAGTCAACAGCTCGATGACGATCTGCTACGCTAACACTATTGTCAGTGTCAGGGCAGTGAGTGGTAGGAATGCCTGTGTTGGTTTGCGGGGCATGCTGCATGTGTTGCCTACCCTCCAGGTGCATACAACACACCAAATTTTAGGTCTTGTAGCGAATCCATTTGGCCTCACCGACCCCAAGTTGAATACTTAGAAATATGCCTACTTGTATTATACATGTTGTACAATGTTTGAAATGGTTATATGAATAGCCCTGTGTAAGAACTCATAAAATGTACCCAGTATGGTCGTAAAGAGTAATAAACTAGTAACAGTCGTAGAAATTGCCCAATCTGACTGAACGTGTAAAGTAGCGTATTTCAAATTAGCGGCCCTTGACTCGAACCCTGGCTAGATTCATGAGGTAATGGTTTAAAATCATTGTGATTTTATAAGCTGGGCTCGAGGAAATATTTTTCTAGACCTCCTTACGATTTCTCTTATGTGTCTAGCTATTTAATATAAAAAAAATTGTTACTTTCTGAAAACATGTGCGTTAACATATATTTTAAAATTAGTTCTTTACATGTATTTACAATAGTTGCGAGCTTTACCGAATAAAATGTGTAGCCAATATAAAATTAACTACGATTTAAATTCTCAATATATTACTTGTTGTTAGTTTAGAAAGTTTAAATACCATTTTATGTTTTATTTTAGCCCAGGTATAAACGAATATAACATTCCTTTAATTTATTAAAATAGAAATCCTTCTGGTACTTATCAATCTTAGGAGCTTCATTCATTCCATGAAGAAAGATGTTAATTTTTAAAGTTAAAAAAAATGGGCTGAGTGATTTAAACAGTTAAACAGTATACTGATACATTTTTGTTTACATAAATAGCCGATTAAATGGTAAATTATATGAATTAGCTTGGACCAGAATGCGAATGAAGGTGAGATTTTATTTCTTTTACCTCATTTACTAGACTAAAGTTAAATCAGTATAAAGAAAATAGTTTTTAATTAAAATACGCACAAAAATAATTTGGTGAAATGATTCGATTGATCCCTTTCCACCACTTTACAATGAAGACGAGGGAAAACCAAACAAAGACATGACACCTGGTTACAGCTGACTCACATATTTAAGTTACACATTGTGTGTGTGTTTGTGTGTTTAGGAGACGGGATTTTTAAATATATTAAGCCTACGCTCTATAGTGAGGTGGAACTGATAGTTTGATTCCCAATATTGGATATTTGTCTATAATGTTTCTAAAATCTATCACTTTTATATTGTATTTACTTTTACAAACACTCATGTTACGAATTTTGTTTTTCATAAAAAAACTTTAAAAATTGGATAGCTAAATTTTGCAAGCGATGCACTTTTCTTCAGATAAAATTTCTCACTATAAAAGCAGAACCTAGTTTAGTTCTATATTTTAAAAACTATAGCACTTCTTTCTATTTAAATTATTTTGATTCAACATTACGTTTATATTCAGAATGATTTGATTTATTCTTATAATGGACTATACTATTGATGAGGAGTAGAACGGAGCTCCGTTCTTAGTCGAGGGTGTAAGAGGTTTTATCCTAAAATAGTTTTCCACTCTCAATCCATTAAAATGTGGCCCCACTTCTTATTAAATCCACCCTTCACAATCACCAACACTTTAGTGCAACTATCACATATTCATATAACCCAAACGGGTACTTAGAAGCTGTGACAATACAGTGATGGTGCTTTGTAAAATTATTACACTTTTACTGACATGAATTTAAACTTTATGTTTAAATTTCTAAACGGAATAAACTTGTTAAGTTTCAGTCACATCAAATATCTATTTAACTAAATTGTTTATTTTTGCTTATCATACAATTTTCTGAAACAGAGTTTGAAAACCACAAATATACTGGACTTGGGCAAATATTAAAATACTATATGAAGGTTTGGGGAGGATTTTCTTTATCTGGCACTGGTCAATATTTTACTACTTCACTATATATTAAAATCTATCTTAAATACTGTTATTTAAAACAAAACTATTGTCACAGAATCAATTTCACAAAATATACCTACAGTTCTCTTTAAGCCAAATATTTTTCAAATCCACGTAGTACTCCAATTCTTCAATATTAGTTTTACTAATTCTATTTAATAAATAATCAAATTTAATTTTAATTGTATAAAGCACCACACATGTACTAAGTGTCAAGATTATATTGTATGTTTAGCTGCCGACAGGGAGGTCAAAATTCAAAATTCAAAATTCAAATACTGGCTAGGCGTGACTGATAATGTTTTCCTAAAATGCTTTCTACTCTCCCTCCACACAAATTTGAAGCAGAAATAACATATACTGTCTACTCTTTGAGGTGAGAAACGCACCGTGAACATATCCCGCGGCATGAAGCGTGCAATGTGGTAGAATATACATGTGGAGTGTGGGGGTTAGAGGAGGGAGACACACCACATTGAAATATTTCGCCATCACCTCCTCCGGTTATGTCAACCTAAATATCAAGTGGTTGTACCTTAAACAGTTTCACTAACTCCAACATAATCCCCTCTCCCTCCTCCTCCTCACATATTATACAGTGAGCCTTAGCTTTGTAATTACTGCCAAATTCCTTGAAACTCCACTCGGAGAAACTGGTGCGTGTCTTCTTGGGAAAAGCGAGTGCTTGGAGGGTGAGGGGGTTGATATTGCAAATTAAGGGAGACCCGTCTGGCGTGAGTCGTGGAGTTATGATACTTGGGACAGAATGGAAGGGGAACAGGTATTTGATCAAGGGATGGCTTTAATAGAGTATATATATGTGTGTGTGTTTCTGAGGCTGAGAGGGAATGTTGACAAACACCTGATTTGAACTGCTCCAAGATATCTCCAAGTCTCATTGTGGTAAACGCTACAAACTCTGGTTCCTAGTTTGGCAGATAAGTAGGTTGTAATAAAATGGCTTAGGGCTATAGTACTCTCTATTTAATGTTTTGTTCTAAAGTTTGAAATAGTTGGACGGTTATAAAGGTTCTGAGGGAGGGCAAACAGACGTATTTGAGCAATTTGAAAACTTGCAGCTCAATAAATATGCTAAATTAATCCTGACTAAATATTTTAACTTCATGCTACAATTTGTATATATAAACAGTTCTTTATATTTTTTTATCGTATGGCATATAATTATAAACAAGAGGGACATTACATCCTGTTCGGTCCCCTGTATGTAAACTATTAGCAGCTCTTGTGGCACAGAGTGTTACCCAGGGAACACCAGGAGGACATGACATCCTGTTCGGTCCCCTGTATGTAGACTATTAGCAGCTCTTGTGGCACAGAGTGTTACCCAGGGTACACC
>CABFWB010001172.1:139780-150946 GCA_902151455.1 Timema bartmani | reverse complement strand
CTAGCTGTCAGATAAGGTTCTTCCTATGAACATAGGATTGTAGTAACTTTGCTAGCTGTCAGATAAGGTTCTTCATATGATCATTGGACTGTAGTAACTTTTCTACCTGTCAGATAAGGTTCTTCCTATGAAAATGGTTCTGTGGTGATTTTTATAGGTTTTGATAATAAACACTGATCACTATTAAGTTGTGTATGCTGATGTATCTGAATTTATCTATGCTTACGGTATAGATGTCATTTAATCATCCTTCATTTATAAAATACTGTACAGTCTCTTCTAAATATGATTGATTACATGTTGAAAAATGTCATATTTATTGAAATATTTCAAATATGTTGATAATATATCAAAATCGACCTCGATGGCCTTGGGGTAAAGTGCTCGCCTCAGGACTCGATGGTTCGTGGTTTCAAACCCAGCCGGGGTCGAGGGAATTTTCTTGTCCGAGAAAAATTCGTAGCACAACTTCCTTTGGAGGGGAATTCAATCCGCCGGTCCCATGTCGAGTGGGGCATGTAAAATAAACCTGGAATGTATGAGAAAATACCTTCACTGGTGAAATTGGTACGCTCTTTTGCTCTCGCTCATATAAATTCTCATGTGCACGTTAAATACCTCAAATAAATTACATAAATAATATATCAAAGATTTGTTCTTCGGTGAAATATGTTTTTTCTCACACATGTTTATTTAAAGTGTTTTAAAAAAATCTTAACATTGTGAATTCCCTTGTTTGTTTCCAGTCAATCAGCATCGGAAAAGCAGTCAACCACATCGAAAATCCAGTCAAAGAGAAACATGTCCGCAGTATCCTTTTGACATTTTATTTGTTGACAGGTTCGACTGTCATTTTTGTGAAACATATTTTAACAAAAACATCGAAACGTTTCAAATACGACCTCAGTTAATCACTTTTATCAGTGCTGCCTCAATATGGAAATAGTTATATAATGGTAAGGGGTTTTGTTCCTTAATTAATTGTTACCTCAAATAAGATAAAATTGTTTAATTAATGATTTCTAGAGAGTTTTGGTCCTTAATTAAATGCCACCTTAAACTAAATATAATTGTTTTAACTAATTATTGCCAGGAGGTTTTGTTCCTTAATTAATTGTCACCTTAAGCAAGATATAATAAGCCAAAGGTCCTGGGCTCGATTCCGCTGTCCAGGTGTCATTTTTAAATTTTCAGAACAAGATATATATGTTAATTATTTATTGATATAAGGTTTTGTTCCTTATTTAATTGTCACCTTAAACAAGATATAATTGTTAATTATTTACTGCTATAAGGTTTTGGTCCTTAATTAATTGTCACCTTAAACAAGATATAATTTATGTAATTAATTTCTAAAATATTTGGCCCTTATTTAATTGGTATCACTAACAAAATATAATTGTTTTAATTAATTGTTAGTATTTTCTGGTTATTAGTTAGTTGGCACCTTAATCAAGATGTAATTCTTTTAATTAATTGATAAGATATTTTGGTCCTTATTTAAAAGGTACTCTACACGCACTGTAATTATTTTAATGAATTGCAAATGGGTTTTGGGCCCCAATTAATCGTTATCTTAAGATATAATTGTTTTAACTAATTACTAGATTATTCAGAAAATTTAAAAATGACACCTGGACAAGGGAATCGAACTCGGGATCGCACGGAACGATTCCTGGATAGCTCAGTGGTTAGAGCATTGGTGTACTAAGCCAAAGGTCCCGGGTTTGATTCCCGTATCCAGGTGTTATTTTTCAATTTTCAGAACATGATATCTAGATGCGAGTAATACTCACCAAAAGCATAAATAACAGCTTTGGCTATTTGATTCTTAATTAGTAGAATGTTTTGGTCCTTAATTACCACTCAGGCACTATTATCGGCACCTTCCACGAGAAGGGCGGCAACACCTTCTGGTCGTGTGTGCTGCGTCTCCCCATGCAGGACGACCGCATTGTGGCGTGGAAGTTCTGCCATGTCCTCCACAAGGTCCTGAGGGAAGGGCACCCCAAGGTCCTCTTCGACTCTCAGCGATTCAGGGGAAGAATCGAGGACCTAGGGAAGCTATGGGTAACATTGTCCACTTACCAAGTATGAAGTCACCCATTTTGTTGTCCGCATGTTCTGAGGTGTCACTCTCGCAGTAGACTAGACCGCTGATGACCGGGATATCGGGGTTCGAGTTCCGGCCGGAGGTACCTAGGGTGGTTTTAAACATGCCCTCCTCGCAAATATGTAAACACTTTCTCTAAATTAAACCTTTATAATCCTTAAAACCATTATCATAATTAGTACATAAGATTACAACCCGAATGGGTAGTAAGATGTGGCGCTAAGAAAAAAATTTCAAAGATCTCTATAAAATAAATAAATGTATAAATATATATATATATATATATGTGCGTTTATAACTCGGAAACAATTTGAACAACATTACTATGACAAGTTATTTTGTATCTGAAATAGTTGTGGAAATATGTTTAAAATTTTCATAGAAAAATGTGAATTGCCATTTTATTTGGTTAATCTGTTAAGGACGAGGAAGATTATATTTTTGAGGAAGGGTACTCACATTTGCATAAAGGGAGAGTGGAAAACCATTAAGGAAAAAAACCCCCTTCAATAAACCCGACCGAGATAAAATCACTATCTCCCCCCGTCTTCGACAGTCCAGTCTAGATTGTGAGAACAGCGCCTTAGACAATGCGGCCACCGAAGTGGGTGTTGCTTTAGCAGACAGGTTTAATTTTCTTCACACGGTGATATAAACAGTCCTTAGTTAGATATATCTGATGAGTAGGGCAGCATTTGAACATGAACTCTCTTTTCTTTGTTTTAAAAAGTTCTGTTCAAATGTCCACGGACTACACCGACAAAAATATGTTGTGAACCTGATGTACTAGTCTGCATGACCATCGGTGTGAGGGCTCACCTCCTTCTCCATCCAAACTTTCCCAAATCGGTTTCCCTATCTCCACTTCCCCCACCCCCTTTTATTTTCTTTATTCTCCATCCTTTCCACTCCTCTCCAACTCCAAACTTTTCCCTTCCTCTTCATCCTTTCTCCTCTCTTTTCCCCCCTCCTATCTTTTCCTTCTCTACAAACTTTTCTCTACTCCTATTTTTCCCTCCCTCTTAATTCCCCCTTCTCCCCCCAGTAATATTCTATCTGATCATGTGCTCCCAAGGTACACCTCCGAGAAGGTTACGGTAAGCTCATACATCTCTACACGCAGCTGCTGATGACCAAGCTGGACTTCCACAGACGCAACCCTCGCTTCCCCGGCAACCTTCAAGTAACGAAAGAAGAGTTGCAGGACATCGGGGAGAATGACATCAACAATTAGTAAGTACACAGGTGTCTAAAGGTGTCCAATATTAGAGTATTTCACCTTGACGTTCGTTGAGAAATGAGATAACCAGCTACATTATTTAGTTAAAAATTTATATTTATTTGTTAAATAATCATACCTATAAGAGAAATTGTGATTTTAATTCTATATCTAAAATTAACGGTAGCTTACTGTTGACTAACTATTAAAAACTCTACAACCTTGGTGGTTTTGGGTTAAAGTGCTCGTCTCGGGACCTGATGCTTGTGGGCTCAGACCCAGCCGAGATAACGGAATTTTCCTTGGGCATTAAAGATATGTAGCACAACTTCCTTCGGTCCTGTGTCGATTGTAGCATGTAAAATAACCCTGGAAGGTATGGGGAAATACCTTAACCAGCAAAATTGGTGTTTTTTTTTTTTCGATCTTGCTCATAGAAATTCTCGTGTGCTAATATACCTAATCAGTCGGTTAAGAAAATTAATGTTAAATACCCTAAAGTAAATGAATATATTTTTTTAAACACTAATTTTTTAAAAAAAACAGCTCAAAATCCTTATACAAAATATATATCCATGGTAACTATTTTTTTTTTCAATAGAATTTTATTTAAGGGTAGTTTATGAATAGCAAATTTTTCAAAATGTAGTTTCAAACTAAGAGAAAATATCTTTAAAAATAAAGTCTCATTTACGATAAAGGGTGAAAATTGAGTAAGGAAAACCTACTTAAGGGGCTTTCTTAACTCAATTTTACTTAAATAATTTTTCTTTCCTTATTTTTACCATTTTCATTACTATATAATCACTAAGTGAGTTTTCGCTATTGGCTTGGCTTGGCTTGGCTTGGCTTGGCTTGGCTTGGCTTGGCTTGGCTTGGTTAAGTCTTGGTATCGAGTGTTGTCGGCCAAGTGGTTCTGACCAGGTGGAGTGCGAAAACAAATTTTGAGCTCTTTTGTTTGTGTTTTGTAACCATAATGGTGGCTGTGATGGAGTAGATAAGACAATTAGTAGGTTAATTTATGTAAATTTACGTGTAATGCAAATCGGCAGAAAATAAACTATTTAATATTATTCTTAGTCAGATTGGTGTGTTTTTTTTAATTGGTGCACAATTTTCAGCTCATTGGGAGATATCAAACTATTTAGTTTGGTCAAGGAAATCATTACTAAACCAAGGTCTGGTATTGTCATAGGGCCGGTCTTATGACTCCTGGATGGATATTAATCTGGTAGATAAATATTTCTATCTGGTGGATAAATTAAAAATGGGGCTTGAGACTGCAAGATAGCATTTATCTGCCAGATAAAATGTGTTTATCCATCACATTTTTATCGGGAGGTTTAAGTACCTGCTAACTTTTATCTGAAAGTTAAAATAGTCGTTTGCCATAGTGACGCGTTGTTTTTCATGAGGTTTCACCTATCAGAATCTGTTTTTAGGTTAAAATCTTGGTTCACGTGTTTTGTAATCACAGGCCCAGGCTCTAACTATAGATAAAGTTAGAACATTTAATTCACACTTTTATATAAACTGAAAAGCTATTTGTAGAGTTATATTTATATAAGAACAAATTATCAAAATCTGAGTACACTAAATGAAGTTTTGTAAACGTTGTACCCAACTATTGACCACATTTTGGTAGACACCGAAATTAGTACTTGCAAGACAAATTTGCTTCTGCACCCACATGACGCCATCTGTTTCCTAGCACTCGTCTAGCCGCCATTATTTAACAATTAATGTTGAGCGTTGTCACCACTCGCCAGGTTGTAGCGGCGGCAACAGGGTTCATACGCATGCGCGCACTAGTAAAAACAGTACCAACCTTGCGTTTTCTAAATAAAAATATATTTATTCTACAGATAGCTATCCGGCAGATAAATTAAGTTCATAATACACGTAAAATATTAAAGTGTCTGATAACCTTTAACTGGTAACTAACTTTAACCTCCCGATAGCAATATTTAGCCCGTAGTCATAAGACTAAGACTAAGGGCCAGTTTCATACTCAGATTTAGTACGCCTAAAGTGCGAGTCGATACTAAATACAGGACGACACCTACCTAGACCAAAATGGAATGGGCCAGTTTCGCATTTGAAACTGGCCCATTCCATTCAAATTCAGGTAGGTGACGTCTTGTATTTAGTATAGCGCCGCACTTGAGGCGTACTGAATCAGACTATGAAACTGGCCCTAAGACTAAGTCACTCGTAACCAGCCGAGATACCAGGAGAGGTCGCACGTAGACATCGATACCAAGTCTCCTTATTGACATTAGTAGCAAAGTTGTTTGGCTTTATAAAACAACTTTGACAATGAAAGAAAGGCAAAAATCACTCTAATTATTTTTGTTGTTTATTTTTAAGAAATAACTTGCTTAAATATTTAGTCCTTAATTTTATTTGTGAATTTAATACTGTATACATTCCCTTTTCTTTGTGTTTATCATATCATTTCCCTTTTTTAATTCTTTGCAGTTTCCAGATGTCCGTCGAAATGTTCGATTACATGGATAATATATTAGAACTTCAAACATCAAGTAAGTTTAAAACAACAGTCTTAGCCATTTTTTTAATTACATCTTAGCTGATTTCATATATATCAAATATTCACATACCGTATCATATTTTAAAAGGTTTTATTCAATCACATTTGTAAAAAAACAAATAAGTTTCATGGCTGCTACAGACAGGGAGAATATGAAATATCAGGTGATGTTTTGATGATGGGGAAAACAGGTATGATCAAGGAATTTAATTGAAGATAAGGAAAAGTCAGGGCATTTATATAAGTGACTAATTCCATACCTAAAATCTAAAACAAAAGTGAGAGATTTTATTTCTCGATGTTAACAAAATGTAGTTCCAAGATATCTCAGTCTTAATATGAGATTGTACAGGGTTTGTTTTATAACATATTTACACGGGAGCACAAGTAAAACCTATAACATTCAATACCAACTAACCTGCTTCGTTGACCACACGGTCTAAGGCGCTACTCTCGCTATAGACTAGACTGCCAATGACAGGGAGGTTGAGGTTTGATCCCAGTCAGGTACACTGAGGGTGGTTTTCTCCTAAATGGTTTTCCACGAAAATATTGGCAACACTTCCTCTAAATTCAACTTTCCTCATCCTTTACTCTTTAGCGTAATTATTTAATATGCGTGTAACCCTAACACGGCTAATGAGACACTGTGCTAGAAGATAAATCGAGTGTGTCTTTGATCTAGTTTTTGGTTCCCTCGACATGTCTCGGTCCAACTCCATGACGAGCTGCGGACAGTGCCGTCTCGCCCCACTCATACCGTGCATCCAAGATTCGTCGCAGCTGTACGACTATTGCGTCAAGATCCTCTTCAAGCTACACGCAAGTGAGTCGAGTCGAGTGGGAGAGGTCAGTCAAGTCTCCCCGGCTTGTTTGCTTTATTACGGGTCAATGGGATCATCCATTAACCATGTAACTCCCTATGTAACACCATGTGGACGTTATAGATCTTCCTCCTCTCGAAAGCGTTTCATGGTTTATGGATGAACCCTATGTATTAGCAACGGAACCTTGGGACTGAGTCATTGGGAGGGGTACCCACTTCCTCCTAGATTAAATTTGCTCCTCCTGCCTTCACCTCCTAAAAATAAATTGCCGCACCCCCTTTCTAAATTCATTTCTTTCCACTCTGATGAGGGACGGCAATTTTCCCTAACATTTTAATATATCCAAAGCTATGATAATCGATCAAATGATTTGAGCTGTTTACTTTTGAAAAATATAACAAAGTAAAAAGAGAAGGATTAGGACCCTTGAATACTTTAAATTATTCAGGAGCATCGAGGACTCGAGAAACTATAATATTCGATACTCTAAACCTTAGAAAAAATATTTTTTTTCCTTCATGTTTTCACTTGAAATATGTTTTAGAGCGCTAATACTGTTTATTGGTGGCTCAGAACCAATAATGATTATTTAAAGATGAACTCAACAACCAGACACCAGACCAGTAATTTAACACTCAACTGAATGTTTTATAAGAAAGAATGGTGGTGACATTTAGTTAAAACAGTCAACTCTCGATAACTTGTACTAAAAGGGGCGAGGGTCTGTCTGAGTTACGAAAGGTCCGTCTTATAGAGGAGAAATAAAGTTGTGCCTGAGGAATGAAAACTGATACTTTATCTAAAATAATATTATACTTTAATGTGACGAGGTAAACAATACATATCGGATAGGACATACACAATTAACACACTTAGGTACTGTTAAGATTACAATTGGCCTATAGTACTTGTAAATTATCTATATGCTGTACTGTATGTGTAAGGACAAGATGGGAAGGGTAGTAGCGCTGCGTTGCAAGATCTCCGCCAGCCCCCTAAATTACACTACTTCTATAACATTTTTAACCTATTAGCATGCGGCCAGCATGATACTTATTAGAATTTTATTTTCGGAAAATTTTGTCCGAACTTTCTTAAGTCCGAGATATCGAGGTCCGAGTTGACCGTATTTATATTTTTTTATTTTTATGTTATATAATATATATTCATAATTTTCTTCTATTATTCTTATTAATATTTGAAATTCAGGATTCAAAGGTATTTTGGAGATTAGGATTCGTAAAATAATGTGTCCAACCCGACTATAGTTACTAGGAACACAACTTTAAACTAACCTCTCATGCTCTTTACAGATTTTTTTTTTTTCCTGAGGAGTTTTTATAAGATTTACTAAGATCTTATCCTTACATAATATTGTATTTTATTTGTAAGAAGGTATAAGAAAGGTGGATAGAAACATATAAAATGGATGAACACAGTATGGCTTTTACAATGAAAAGAAGAACACAGTTCACACTTTACACTGCTGCCATTGGACAAAGAGGTAATGGTTGCCTCTTTAAGAAAATCGATAGTTACCACCCAATCCTCCGACCTAGGTTTCATTCTATCGGAACTCATCAGGGAGGAGTGTGAAACGCACAACTCACCTTCATGAAAGAGGAAACCAAAAAAACACAAAAGGGATAAAATGTAAAATTGTAAAGAATGATAAGACACATAGATAGGAACAGCCATATTGTGTTTGTTCCTTTTATATGTTTCCATCCACCTTTCCTATACCTTCTTCCAAAGATAATATAATTACCTCATAAAATGAAAAGAGATTTTCCTTATACAGATACCTTACATATTATTAAAATTCTTTCTAAAGATTCCTACTAGACATTATAAAATGGATTCAGGCCAACTCTTTTTAATTTGATTAACTTCCCTCGGCTTTGCAGGTCTTCCTCCCGACATCCTGATTGGTCACAGGGAAAGATTTCTGAAGCAGTTCAAAGAACTTCGCCAGTTCTACATCAACGCCTCAACCATGCAATATTTCAAGACGCTTATTCAGATCCCTCTTCTACCAGATGTAAGTAGAGTAGCGTGTAGCTTCACTCTTATACCAGATTTAAGTAGAGTAGTGTGTAGCTTTAATCTTCTACCAGATTTAAGTAGAGTAGCATGTAGCTTTAATCTTCTACCAGATGTAAGTAGACTAGCATGTAGCTTTAATCTTCTACCAGATGTAAGTAGAGTAGCATGTAGCTTCAATCTTCTACCAGATGTAAGTAGAGTAGCATGTAGCTTTAATCTTCTACCAGATGTAAGTAGACTAGCGTGTAGCTTTAATCTTCTACCAGATGTAAGTAGACTAGACATGTTACACCCGTCCTTCGTCCTTAAGGGAAAAGGAAGTGGCGTACAACATTACAACAGCACAAAAACAAAGGAAATTGCCGAGTGACCCATTTGACCAACACACAAATATATCCGCAGATATATACGAGAACTGTTTTCAGCCGGGTCCCTTAGCTGAAAACTCTTAAATAGCTTACCGTTTATTTGAAAATAAATAATCAGGAATGGAATATTAGTAACAGCTCTTTTTCTTATTAGAAGGTAACACAAAAGAGAAGTAGCGTATAAAAAGTTTCTGGTATATTTATTTCGTAGGAAAGTATAGTCAAAATGAATATTAGGATATTTAAAAATAACTTCAGATTTAAACAATGTATTCAATTTCATAATAATTTATGCAACGTTTATTAATATAGTAAAAAAAGGCCATTATTTACAATTCCTATTATTAAATATATTCAGAATTAGTCAAATATGTATTATTTAATTATAATATTTATCATAATATAATCTCAAATGACTTCTAATCAAAAGAAATTACAAACAAAGGTAAAACTTGCAATATTTTAGCTTGTTTGTAAGTTGTCATATTTTATCCTAAGGATCAATAACCATCACACTCAAAGCACGACTAACATAAACATAATGAAAAACTACTTTGAAAATACACTAAGTGTGTTAAACTATTTTTTAATGACCAAGCAAATGTATCTCAATATTTACTATATGTCTTAAAACAGACACATTTTTTAAAATCTCTTTTGTTCTCAAAAGTTAACAATCTTAGAATAAGCACACTCATTCAAAATATTAGCTTATTTCTTAAGGGCCAATTAATTTAAAAAAATGTATTTAGCACCGCGTCTTACTATCCATTTGGGTTATATGCTTAAGTAATAATTATGCTAATGAATTAGGAATTGGGGATATTTAATTTAGAAGAAGTGAACCTACATTTGTGTGGAAGGTAAGTGGAAGACCATTTAGAAAAAACCACCCTCCGTTCACCCGAACAAGATTCAAACCTCGATCTCCCCATCCTCGGCAATCTGGCTCAACACGAAACTAGCGCATTAGCCAACTATGCCGTGTATGTATGTATATATTTTACCATAATAGAGCCAGGGACAGCTATATTTTTTATCTGATCATGTCATGTGCAGGTAATTCCGAGCCCTTCCTTCTACCTAGGAGAGTTTTATACGAGAAATATATATTTTAGAGCTTTTTGATTGTTTTCCAATGAACCTCTATCAAATTTTGGTACCATTCTAGATTTAACACAATTTTCATAGACTTGTACTGTCGAACAAAATATTTATAGCCATATATAGGTGTATCTGGCAAATCTCTCCAAAAAAATTGCTAGAGATGCCTAAATTCAAAATATATTCTCCACTCAGGGTTGGAAATATATTATATAGTACAATTATTAATATAATCTATATAAATAGAAATTATATATTTTGTCCATGAAAGAGCCAAGGATAACTATGGTTTTTATCTGATCGTGTCATGTGAACTATTTTTATATAATTAAGTCTGGGCCCTTTCTTTTACCATATACGTTGACTATAGAAGATCCAGGGACAGCAATATCTTATATCCGATTGTGTGATGTAAACTTTCTCTAAGAAGTTAATTCCGAGCTCTTCCTTTTCCAAAGGGGAGTTTTATATGAAAAATATATATTTTAGAATTATTTTTGTTTGTGGGATGTCTCTGGCAGTGTTGTAGTATTGAAGTGCTAGGGACACGATTTAAATTCCCTATTTTTTATCCGAATGTAAACTTTTTTTTAAGTAGGTAATTCTGAGTCCTTCCTTTTAGTCAGGAGAGTTTTATATTAAACTAGCGGACTCGACAGACGTTGTCCTGCCCGCACGTTGGCTTTTCGTTTGGGTGGCATAATTGATTTCGATAATAAAACAAATACTATGTGATCATCACAATTTCAAATTCACAATTAATTCTAATTAGTGAGGTACACAAATATTACAAATTCAGTGTTTTGTCAAGACAACATACAAAATAAAACATCTTTTCATTTATTCTCAGAAGTTCAATTATTCATGAACTTTATTAGAAGGTTTTAACGGTCAATTATTAATATTATATTCATTATTATAAATATTGGGGGGGGGAG
>CABFWB010001172.1:80842-128881 GCA_902151455.1 Timema bartmani | reverse complement strand
CCCCCCCCCCCTTCACTGTGTTCTTTCCAAACCTTTTATTCTTTTCATTGCCCCAAACGATCTTCCCCTTTGCTTTAAAAGTTCACCTTGGACTGGTTCCTCTTGGAAACAAATTTTAGGACGGGGAAAAAAAATCACTGATTTTTGAGAAACTACTTTCTCTTTAACCTTAAATGTAGTAATCATACCTTGAGGAATTACAATATGGTCCAGTTAATAAGATAGGGCTATAGTCTAATATATCAAGGTAAGTTTGCTACTGTGTTTGGTTCCACCCCGCATACCCCATAGTAATTAAATCCATCTATTCCCTCATCCCTTGTTTCATCATCACCTTACACTCCCATTCTTGTCAAACCTTGACATCTTGTCAAAACCTTGACATGCTTGCGCACTTGTAGTAGATTGATCCACAAGCACTGCATCCAACACGCTCCTAGACAAACTTCATAGAATTGTTTCAAGTTAAACTAACATCAATTCAATCTAAATGCACCACAAGGCATCAGTACGACACCTTAGCTCAGTCGATAGCATGTCTGGCGACCGAGCTGTTCCGACTCCCAACATTACCGAAAAGTTTATCACTGGTGAAATGTTTGTTTCTTATTTCAAAGTGATGAAATAACGGCCAAGGGGTGTTGTGTGTATCCTAGATATAAGTTAGTTTGTAAATCCAGGGCTGTTAATTTTAGAAAGTGCACGCTAAATACTTTATTAAAAAAAAGTATTTTCTTGGCTATTTTATGTTTATATCATTCAATCCATCATTCATTTAATTTGTTTTGACAATTTGGCAGATGTTAACCTAATTTTTATTTTTTTATTTCACAACAAATCTGGACTTAAGAACATTGTTCGTACCACATCACATTGTATTTTATATTTTTGTATTAATATTTTAATGTGCCAACTTATGTTTTAGACTATTCATCATCTCGTTTGAGATTTATATTTTAGTTGATGATGCATTATAATTTTATATAAATGTTCATATCTTACAATATGTTTCTTCACCAAAATTATATTTAAATTTACACATTTTAGTGCTTGTTAATTTCACTTGATACATCTACCACTTTATCAGCTGGTTAATTTATAATTTAATTTTTTATCTATTTTTCTAGATCAACTTATCTTAGTCTTAACTTTCATTTTAACCACACCTTACTTTCAACCATTTTTTAGAATGTTTTCTAAAATTTTGTAGTTTTGCTTTGTCTTATTATTCTCTCCGCTCAGCTCTATGCTTACAAAATGGAGATTTATTAAGTTTTATCAGGGTGTCCAGCGACCTGGAAAACAGGGAAAAGTCAGGGAATTTGCTTATTCAGTGAAAAGTCATGGAAAAGTTAGGGAATTTGATCAAATTTCTGGAATTTTCACATAGTCACAAACATAATAGGTCTACACTATGTTCATTTACAATAAAATAACTGTCAAAATTATTTTTTTCTTCACTGTAAACTTATTTTAGTACAGTTGTACATCTTGAATATACTAATCTCAATTCTCAAAGTCAACATTGGGATTTTCATCTAATTTTTCCACCCCTTTCTCGTGTCTTTACCCAAAGTTGAGTCATTAGTTCATTAGTCCGTGTAAGACGATCTTTTAATGTCTCAATATGATCTAACTCAAATCTAACTTGGAACACACGACCCATTGCTTTAGGCTGACATCCTTTAACCCCTTCATAGTGTGTTACAATTTCAAAATGTGTATCTGTCTAAAAATATTATTAAATTAAGTTGAGATCTTAATACAATATAATAATGTTTATAATATAGTGTATGGAAAAGTTGGAAATTGGCTCGGGAAAACCTGGAGAAGTCAGGGAATTTTAAGATATAGTTTGGCTGGACACCCTGTTTATGTTGAATAGTATCGAGTAGTTTATCGAGGAGATGAATTGATAGCATCGACCAAACTATTGGAATCTGAGAAAAGTGGGTATCGGTCCACCATTAATATCTATATTTCCTCTTATTTTCATAATTTTTTTCCAAGATTCTGATTCAATATTCAAGATTCGAAGGTAAATTGGAGATTTTGATTCATATATATATAAATAACTACTTCACAGCTCTTGCATCAACTAGATATGTACAGACAAGCTCTCTCACCTACTTTTGGTTTCCAACGTTAACTTTGCCCCTATTTCCACCCAGAGCCGTATATTTAATCTGAACAGTGTGTACATGTGTCGGTTGTTGATCCGCAGAAAGCCGACGTGGTGAAGCAGCTGGAAGGAGACCGGCTCCTGGCTCAGTCGGTGCAGGCCTCGATGGAAGCCAAGTTGCAGGAGATATCTGTAGAGAAGTCCCGAGCGCAAGAGACCCTCCAGAAGTCGAGCGCTCTGGAAGGGGAGCTGGAGATACTTAGAGCGGCGCAGGAGGCAGCCAGGACTGAAACTTTGGTAAGCTCTCGCAGGTCCATCTATAAATTTTTTAAAAATCTCGACCAAGTCAAAGCCCCTTCGATTGAAATAAAATTTTAAGCAAACGATAAAATTACTACAAATGTCCTCATCCTTCTTATTATCAACTGTTTAGTCTTTGGCCGGGTCAACTTATTAAAATACCTCCATTTCCTTCTTTCTCTATTTGCTTCCATCCTCCTCTCGCTCAAACACTTGATGTTACCTGAAGTTTAGAAGTGATAACGAGAAAAATAGCACATTTTGTATCACTTTTTCTTAAAAAAAAAAGTACTGAATGGACACAACTACAAAATAATTACAAAATCATCCGTATAAAAAAAACTAATCAAAAGTAAATTTTTTATTCAAATGCTGGTATATTTTTCTTTACAGTTTTCCTTTCCGATTCTTTGCCCAATAGTTTATATGATTTGTATTTTGTGTTAAGTCTGATGAGTATCAGATGTCTTTACCTACAAATAAAAGAAAAAAAAAGTTCATCAAAGCGGTTTTACTAATTTTCTTCCATACATTACACAAGTAACATTATGGTTACGATGCGGGAAACTACATGGAAGTTATAGAGAATCCTATTATACCCAAAAAAAAATTTGTCGGCCTGCAGCTGTGTTTGAATCCAAGAACATCGGGTCTTCAGGTGAGCACTTTACCCTCAAGACCACATATACTTTATATCCATCGCTGTTTCCATCCTGTGGTCACTTTTTTATTCAAGTCATCTATGTCCCACTACCAGCTTGCTAGGCCTGTCGTAGTTTCATATGCCTTATAATATAACTTAAGACTAGGACAGGCACAACATCCTGTCCCCCTGACCGTTAACTCATCACTGTCACATTTCAACAACTATACATTTTTCAGCCATGCCGGAAATTGAACCCAGGACCCTTAGCTCAGTAGGCAAACACGCTACCGACTGAGCTAATGTGTCGGATATATATATAAACTATCCCGCCACATAAATGTGGATACTCTTACTTATTATAATAATAATAATAATAATAATAATGATAATGATGATAATGATGATAGTGATGATAATAATGATGATGATGATGATGATTATGATGATTATGATGATGATTATGATATTAGCACCACGTCTTACTACCCGTTCGGGTTAAACGCTTAAGTACTAATTACTCTAATGGGTTGGGAATTGGGAAGGTTGAATTTAGAGGAAGTGAACCCACGTTTGTATGGAGGGGGAGTGGAAAACCATTTAGGGAAACCCACCCCTAGTTCACCCGACTGTGATTCGAACCTCGATCTCCCCGTCCTCGGTAGTCTGGCTCAACACGAACCAGCGCGTTAGCCAACTACGCCACCGAGGCAGGGTTCTTACTTCTAGATTCATCATGAACACATTAGTGTAGTTAGTACATATGTGTATATGTCGAACGGTTAGTATGTCAAAGTGGCACAAGGAAATCATTGAACTCTTCATCCTCTATCACAGACTCTTGCATCAAGAATGGACTATGTCACGAATGAGAAGAGTGTTTTGGAAAGTGAACTACAGGACCTGCTTTCCCAAAAAGGAGATTTGGACGTACGGCTGAGAGAAGCGGAGGACAAATACAGAGAATTGCTCCGCACTAAGAACGAGTTTGAAAATAAGCTCCACAGACTCCTGGGTAGGTTTTGTCCTTAATGAAAACTATACTACAGTTGTCCAGTAGGCATTGGAAAAATATTTTAGAAAATATAATCTTTTTTCCTTCTTCTTTTTTTATTTTTTTTCTGTCAACATTTTTTATATTTTTCTGTTATTTTATATTTATTTATGATATCTATCAAAAATGATAGCTGCATCTAACGTGACATATGAATATCTGAAAGAAGATCTAGTAGCTTTTATAGCTGTCAGATAAGGTTCTTCCTATGAACATTGGATTGTACACACAATCATCAAGTTGAAAACAAATAAAAATGTCATTACTATTACTAGAGAAAAATAGGAAACCCTGGTAAAAATACGATTTTAAAAAATATAAGAATTGTATCAACCCTAATATTTAGTTACTTAATTAATGTTTTTTTTATATTTTATAGATGTGTAAAAAGATAGTTAATAAATAACTTTCTGTCATTTATTAAAACTTGTTCTTAAACAATTATATAAATAAATTAAACTTGTTTATAAAGATGGGCCACTCGAATCTTCAAATCCTCGAATCCACCAAATCCTGACAAATATTTGAGATTCAAGGATTCAGTGTTTTACTGGATTCGATGGTCGAATCTTTCAACTCATAAAGCCTAATATTTTGAATAAAAAAATTACTTAGTTAGGCCTACTTGAAAAGCATAACTTAATCCGTAATCTTTATTTTTGTCGGACAATGAGACAAGAATCATTATTTTAAAAAAAATTGTTAGGTGTGGAAAATCTAACGTGGCTTATAACCTACCCTCTCACCTCTATGGGAAACTTAAACTCTACCATTTCGACACATGCTCACTTCTAAAACTTTCACCTCACAATCAATCTTGTAAGTATTTTAATGAACACATTAAAACTCTTTAAAAACTGAAAATCAAAACTAGAATTACAAAGTGGATTCGACCCATCTCTACTTATTTAGCCAGAGAAAAAAATTTAAATATCTAAGATTGCTTACCGGGGTTGGAAGGCAACATTTTTTGTATTGTATGTGGTATTAATTTTTCTAATTAACCGACCAAAACTTTTGTTAATTCATTGTTATGTTTGTGTTTGTTTAAAAGGTACCTGTTTGTCAGGAGCTGAAGCCATAGTTCAGAAATCTATAGAAGATGTGGATAATCCAGCACTTTCAGCTGTTAAATGCTCCCCGGGTGAGTTACACTAATAATAAACTTGTGCTAGTTACGCATGGTTGTCACAAACTTAGGTCCACCACATTACACCCTATCCCTATCTTGAGCTAGTTCTATCCAGTCCACCTCATTATGTGTCCATACCATCTCAGTCTTGCTTCCTCTACTATTTCATGTAACCCCAACTTACATCTCCACTTTTAATCTTTTATTTATTTCGATTCACATTCAGTAAAGCATAGTCATTCATAAAATATTTTGTAAAATTTATTGTTACTAAAACTTCCATATAATTATATCTTTTTTTTAAAAATAAATTGATATATTCTTTATACCAAGATACTGTTTCATTCCCAGCATATATCTTTTTTTTTGACAGATTATTTTCGAAGTTTGACCGAGCCTGTGTCGACATTGCTTGACGAGGTTGACTCAAGTTTCCACAACTTCAACAGCGACTCTTCCTCATCAACTATCGAGCCCTTGGTTCGAAGCGTGGGACAGATGGCGCATTCCCTGGCGAATTATCTGATACATGGGAAAGCAACTTCGAATATTTCTCCTGATATTGAATTTGGAGAATGTAAGTATCACATTAAGCGCACATCCAACGAGTTTAAAATATGAGTCCATGTTGATGTATGGTCAAGTCTATTTTCTACAGTATTAACCTTAGGTCACAGACAAATCTATATCAGACCCACAACCTTCAGGTTAAAATGGCTGAGAGCTTGAGTCCTTCAACACAAGGATCGCTACGTCCAGTTCCAAATTACATCGCTATCAAAGGGGTATTTTTAAAAACAGTTACCTTAAAAAAATGGTTTTACTACATATCAGACAAAAACTACCTTCTGTTGTCAATAAACCGGCTTTCACAAAGCTAGATTCAGGTAGCGGTTCCATCCTCTTCCCATAAACTACCCTCCAAATGAGCCTACTCAGACTGCAGATTACAAAGAAAACTTAGAATACAACGGTACTTTTTTTTTTCAAGCGAATGTTTGCTGATTGTCTAATTGTAATCAATCTTGAAATACTGTCGATTAGTTTCTGGTCTGAAAATGTTTGTTCATTGAATAAAGCTTAAGGGGTGAGTTGAGAGAAGGGTGTGATTGCTGGTACTTAAACTATTGTGTTCGGACAACCACCCCTTTACAAGGACCATTTTGAAAGTGAGATGTTTCACACACTCAGCCTGACTCAAGGAGCACAGTGAAACTCCCGTAAGGCTGGTGTATATAACTTGTCTGTAATCTAGGGATGTGTCTTGGCTGTAATTGCCTTGTGCTCAGAGCTACAGTACAATTTTCTTAGGGAGGTATTATTAAGTTTTTAGAGCTACTTTCACATATTCATACATAGAGACATGTGATCTGAAGCTAGGGGTGTCCGAAGTCTACTTTTTCAATTCTAAGCGAACTCAAATCGAATATATGAAATATTCTTGAAGCCGAATTAAAGTTTGTATATTTTCTTTTAGTTGTTTTATACTTGAAAAAATATTATACTGTGGTTATTTATATAACTTAGTGCACTTAGATTACTTGGAAAATATTTTATTGCGCCATTCTTCGTAATAGTTCTTGTTTATCTGACAAATCAAGCTATTATCACAATTTACAACTAAATGACTTCAATTTTAATCCATATGAATAGTAATTTTTAATATATACATCAGCATAGAATGTGTTGAGATATTTAGGTTTACAATATTTTATGTGAACATAGCTTAAATGTGGCATGATATGTTTTTGAATATCATGTTTAAGTGTGCATGCGCAGTTTCAGGTTAATGGTTAGTCATTCGCTTCAAGGATATCCACAAGAGTAGTTCTATGTATAATAATTTGTTGTCTCAAATATGCTAGTTCTTGTTAATCAATAAAACTCTCTTTATTATCACATTCAACATTCTGAATATCTATTTTAATATTCAATAGGATGGCTATTATTGAACATAAATTGAGTATTTATCTGTCGATATTTTTATTGGTGAAGCTTCAAAGCCGGAATTTGTTTCGAAGCGAAGTATAATCCAATATTTGTTTTAAAACCAAGTCAAAGTTTCAAAGCTTCACACACCCCTATTTGAAGCTGTCACTTTTGATAGTTGTTATCAATACTAGGAATGTGCAAATCTTCAAAACCTTTGACTTGCCTTCGAAAAAAATTCCTGATGAGCTTTATGAAGTTTCGCCAATAAAAATAATGAGCTAAAAATACTCAATTTATGGTAATTTAATCCCATTCTGAGCTTTGTTACACATTACGAGGGCTCTGCGAGTGATTGTATTCTGAGCTTCGAGCCGAGCTCGTCTTTTAAGATCGAGATCGAAAGTTTTGTAGGCTCTTCATTTTTGAGCTTTCACTTGATGTACTTAATAATCAATTTTTAAAGCGCAATAGTAAGCATAGTCTATTTAATTGAGATAGCATCAGTATTTCCAATTATAAATCATTGAGTTACTTAACGAATTGTTAAATATTAATTTCATTTTTCATATTAATAACATAATAGAGCCTTACAACCACTTTCGACTGGTAATTGTATTCTATATGGTCATTCATTTTGAATTATACTTGATTGAAGTTGTTTACTTGTATTGCCATGACAAAGCAATGATTCTTTTTCATATTTTTACATGGTTCCTTTCTAAAATAATAATTTATGTTGACATTCTTTCTTATAATCCATTCATTATAACATTCACACATTCAGTTAAGTGTTAAATTACTGGTCTGGGGCCTGGTTGTTAAGATTGTCTTATAATTATAATTGGTTCTGAATCAGCAATAGGCAATATTTTAGCTCTCTCCTAACACAAATTCCAACTGTAAAATTTGAAATTTTTTGTTTTTCAAATCCTCAAATCTTGACTAACCTTAAGATTCAATGTTTCGAGGATCTTATTCCTAATTAAAATCCTTGCTAATGAAAACAGCCATTGAGGAAGTGTGCAAGCTGGTCGGGTCGGACGCTGTCACCCTACTGAGGAACATGAAGGACAAGAGCAAGGCCGCCGATGTCCCCGGAAACGTGGCGGCCGCCAAGGCCAGAGTGGGCCAAGTGGACGCTCTGGTCGAGAAGCTGATGGTGAGGTTACAAGGTGACACCAAGGAGATCATTGGTGACCTCGTGGAGGATGAGCTGGCGAGCATGGACAAGGCCATCGAGGAGGCGGCAAACAGGATTGAGGTTCGTTAAGAAGAGGAGACAAACCTCTATTTATTTAGGGAAAGGGATATATTTTATTATATTTGGAAGAAGGTACAGTTACATTGTAAAGCGAACACAGGTTTTCCTTATAGAGATATATTACATAATATATTTAGGTTTTTAGTCAATTTTAATCTGTGTTTTTTTATCCCCCATTCCCACTTTTATATAAATAAATTCAATCCTTTTTTAATTCAAAGTCCAAGAGATATCTAAAAAAAATTTGTAACATCCAAAATTCAAAATTAACCATTTTTATGAGTATCTAGGCACAATAATGGTTAAACAATAATTTAATAACCTCAAATATGCTCCATATAAACACACATATATTATATTATATTATGTTATATTTATTGGTGAGTAGACAGGACTTGCTTTCAGTGAAAGGCGACACTTGTTTAGACGTAGACATTTATTGGGAGTAAATGTATACAGCAATTATAATCGGCGCAAAAAACTAAACGACAATAGTAGTGTTCGTTGAGAAAAAAAGAGACAAAAAAAAATTCAATGTTGCCACGCTATGCACAAAACAATAACCTTCTAAACAAAAATAAACAATATTTAACATTGCAACGCTAACAATATTAAACACACAAAGACATACATATGCATACATGAAAAACAAAAATTTAAACACAATATATAAAAACATGGAAAAATTAACATATGAAAAATTGCAGACTTAAATCAGTCACATGATTACATTTTAACACACAAATGACAGTTGAGCCAACACATCACCACCATCATCATCATCATCATCATCATTCAACGTTTCTGATCTGTGGGTTGTCTCTACCCTATTCTAGGCAACCCGCTCGCCGTTGGTGCGAAATTCCCCACTTTATTATTTACTATGCATCAATAGCTTTAACTTCATATGATACTCTTGACATATAAGTGTGATTTAATAAATATCATTAAGTTAGGTTTGAAATTAGTACAGATTAGAAAAAATTAAGAATGGATAGGCTTCGAACTCTCCAAATATTTCCCTCTAAAATTTGTATTAAATGGTTTTTTTTTTAACCATCGATTAATATACAAATTTCATGGGGAATTATGGTGGGTTTGAATTATACAATTTTTCGAATTAACCCATGTAAAATTATCCAGATCTTAATATATATAAAAATATATATTTTTATAAAGGTTCAAAGAAAATATATCCTGATTTTTTTTTTATAGGAAGCACACACCCACTGATATCGATTAAAAATCACTAAAATTTGGCATTCTAGAACATGTTTTATTTGATTTATTAATTTAAAAGTTATCAAAAGCTTCCAATAATTTTTTCTTGTTACTACTGTATAATTTATCTTCACATTATTATTAATGTTGTAACTAAGAATATTTAATTACATTTTGTAATATTGGTTTTCTGCCATTATGGCAATATCAATTTACAGTTTTCAAATAATGGGCTTCCTATAAATATTGGGCCTTAATTTGTGTTCATTCCAGTAAACACTAAACTCTTTTAACTCTTAAAGGATTTGTTGATATTTAACCTAAGTGCAACATCTCATTGGCAATATCTCGGTTAACTGGGCAGACCCCTTTAAGTGGTAAATTAATGGTCTTGGGTTTGGTTGTTATGTTGTTTTTTGTTGTTTTTTAATATCCATAAGAATTTTAAGATTCAAAGAGCTAATCCAATATTTTATAAATTGGTTTTCTTCTTTTCTCGGTAGGATATGTTGAGAAAGTCCCGGGCGGCCGACTCGGGCATCAAGCTCGAAGTGAACGAGAAGATCCTAGACTCTTGCACGAACCTGATGCGAGCCATTCGTGAACTTGTGAAGAAATCTCGTCTCCTGCAGGCGGAAATAGTTCTGCAAGGGAAGGTCGGTTCAAAACCCACACAGAACATTTCGAAAGCGTTCACCATACCTCGTTTCTAAATATTGTGCTAATATACTCTTTTTATATATATATATATGCTAGGGGTAAGGGGTGTGTGAATCTTAGAAACTTCGACTTCGCTTCGAAACAAATCCTTGCTTCGAAGCTTTGCCAATAAAAATATTGACAGCTAAAATACTTTATTTATGTTCAATTATAGTAAGGATGTGCAAGAACAATTTTTTTTCAATTTGAGACAATCTCAAGACGAGAATATAAAATAGTATCGAGACGAGAAAATGTCATTTGAAAGTAGAAAAATGTAAATTATGTTAACTAAAGTAAATATATAGTCTATAGTGTTCCTTTTTTACATTTGAGCTGGCGCTTGCTTTAGATTGTCTTATAGTTCATTCAAACACATGAGATATAACTCATACACATTTTAAATGCAAATTAATAAAATAGTGATAGGTAGTTACAATGAACATCATTTATAATTTAATTTTGTATTGTAACAGCTTATATTGTCAAAGTTTGATATTGAAAAACAATATTTATAACCTAAACATTTCTTAATAAAGGCTGTTTTATGGGGGGGAATGCGGCCTCTTTTTTGGTTATTACAGTATTATTGGATATAATAAATTCCCGGTTTTGTTTTTAATTTCTTAAGGCCATTGAGTCCCAAATACGGTGAGCGCTTTTGAGCGTTTAGGCCGGGAACATCGGGTTAGGAAAGGGTTAATCTGGAATAATTGTGCATAAAACATTTTACAAGTAGTTTTAGTGTAAATAGCTACATATATAATACTTTTTTCAATCATAAAACAACTAAAGAAAAATATTCGGACTTCAATTCGGCTTTGAGCATATTTCATATATTTGATTCGAGTTTGTTTCGAATTGAAAGATAGGACTTCGCACACACCCCTACTAAAGGTAAAGTCTGAACTCGAATGAAGTCGATACTATCCAGATAATGTTGACTGATAGGGGATTGAATAATGTTTTTTCAAAGTTTATTCGGATAATATTGGCATTACATGCCCGCACTTGGATAGTGGCCATTTCTCTGGTTGAGGTTAGGTTAACTGATACTAGTTTAGGTGAGTTTAGGCTATTTTAGATTAGTTTAAGTTTGCTAGGTTGAGCTAGGTTAGGTTAGTGGAAAATAAAGCATTAAATGAGGAATTTCGAATGTTAGTTCACTGCTACGATCCAATTTGCTGTCCAATTTCGAAATATTGTTTCAAAATAAAATCCATATTGAAACTTATTTAGTTCTACAAATATTATTCCACGTTATCCAAGTCTTGCTGGCTAGTGTCGATACTATCCGGATAGTATCGCGAATGAGATAAAATTACTTCCTATTTCTGACTTTATCCACTGCACTTGGACAATGCTGACATCTCCCAACTAATCTCGACACTATCAAGATTTTGCACATTAGCCGTAACATATATATGAGTCATGGAACACATTATAATAATAGTAGTAGTACTAATTGTTTTGTACCTTTCTAGGGTACAGCTTCTGCGACTGAGTTTTATAAAAGAAATCACCAATGGACTGAGGGGTTGATATCTGCTGCAAAAGCTGTGGGAATGGGTGCAAAATTTCTTCTGTAAGTATCTTGGTGCGAACATAAGAAGGCTATTTGTAGATATGAAACCCTTTATTCCTCCAATTCCTCAAGGATGTTCAAGATTTGAGGATCCAAGACTCAAATCCTTTAATTTATTTTTTATATAGTATATATACACACATTAATATATATAGATGCAATTGAAATTTGTTTTAGAGCTCTAAAGCTGCTTATTTGGTGGTTCAGAACCAATTATAATAATAGGGTGAGCTCAACAACCAGACCCCAGACCAGTAATTTAACACTCAAGTGAATGAATGAATGGATTGTAAGAAAGAATCTTAACATTTAACTACCATTTGTATTATTCTATTAGAATTACATTTATTCTTATGTTAGTAATTTTTTCCAACATTTGGATTCGGTATTTGAAGGTAAATTGGAGATTCGGATTCAAGATTCAGATTCGTAAAATAATGGAATCGACCCAACTCTTATTATTATTATTATTTTTATTCCGTTTTGATTTTGTTTAAATTTAATAGTAACAGAACTTCACCCACTTCAGTGGCTGCATGGTCTAAAGCGTCTCTCTCGCAATAGACCAGACGGCTTGGCTCGAAGATTTTTGTTTGCAAAACTTAAAAAAAATTGAGTACGCGGGAATCTTTTGCTCAAAAATTCCTGGTTTGATTGATTTTATAAAATTGTAAGATATAATTTATTAGCAAATAGTACTATCAATATTTGTTTTTGTCTAATTATTTATTTATTTATTTATCTATTTTTTTGAGATTATATTAAAATTATTTAAAAATTCAAATTTGTGTGAATAATTTTTTTTTTTACAAAAAAAAATATGTTTGTCTTTATTTATGGCTTATGCTTGGATCTATTACAGAAATTAAACTTTCACACATAATGCTCTCTACTACTTTTTTAAATTTGATTAAATTATAGCACCGCTTCTTACTACACGTTCAGGTTACACGCTTAAGTAGTAAATACGCTAATGGGTGAGGAATTAGGAAGGTTGAATTTTGAGGAAATGAACCCGAATTTGCATGGAGGGAGAATGGAAAACCATTTTAGAAAAATCACCCCCTTAGTTTACCCTATCGAGATTCGAACCTCGATCTCCTTGTCCTCAGAAGTTCAGCTCAACACTAAACTGGTGCGTTAGATGACCACACCATCATGATGGGTCCTCTCTTCTACTGCGAACTAAAAAAAAACTATTTTCATTCAAACTCTACTCGAAGCGAAAAATAGCTACTGGCACACACTAATAATTGTAATACTCCCACCCAATGAATTGTATTAATGGGGTGGTAATTGTGTTCCAGCACGGCAGCGGACAAGGTGGTGAGGGGAGAGGGAAAGTTTGAGCAGCTGATGGTCGCCAGTCAGGAGATAGCCGCCTCCACCGCCCAGCTGGTGGTGGCGAGTCGTGTGAAAGCGGAGCGGAACAGCGCCAACCTGGGGGCCCTGTCTCAGGCGTCCAAGGGTGTGACTCAGGCCACCGGTGTCGTGGTGGCCACCTCCAAGTCGTGCAGCGAGATGGTGGAGGAGAGTGGTGAGTGACTGGCGATAAGGTCCTGGGTCTCTGCGAGATTCATTTGTAGGGAGTCGAGATTAGCACGTCAACCAATCTCCCATTCGATCTGAATTGGTTGATTCTCAAGACGTAGACTATAAAACTTGATTCACACTATATCTCACCTAAAGTCTGTTCAGCGTAGGAATTGTTTTCTGAAAGGCCTTTTTCCCTACCAGAAATCTATTATATAGCAGGCTATTGGTAGGAAAAAAGAACTTTCATAGAGTAATTCCTACCGTGAATGGAGTATACCAGTAGTGTCACATGAAAATATTAATCAATAGATTTTAATGGGCAATGTTCCTACTTAACCGCAAGGTCCAAGACAATTTCGAGTAGAATGTTTTGTTGTTGACTGTACCTTAAATTGATTTGTGTCACTGAGCAGGCATGATCTGTTAATGCCCATCGTCAATCTAACTTCAATTCTACATGAACCGCTTGTTATTCGTATAATGGGAAAGAAGTTTACTACTGGAACTATAAAATATGATTTTAAAACTTTAATTTCTATTTGAAATTCTGCTTTGACATCAACATGGCTTTGATATTAATTATTGACAGATAAAAAAATACCCATCACATAATTTCTTGTCCTGATGAAGCTGTCTGTGACAGTGAAATTCTGTTCTTAAAAATGAGTTTTTTGTAGTGTTTTTTAGTGTTCTATCTAAACAATTTATACTCAAATATCACCAAGATAAGTGTGCTGGCTATCCCTCCTAATTTAAACCATGATTTAGCTTAGTGCTCTATTACAAATAACCATCACGTATGTTATATTAAATTGAGAAGAAGTGAAAAGGGCAAGCCATACACACGTATTAGAAAATTATTATTACTATTAATATTATTAGCACCACGTCTTACTTCTAGTTCTGGTTGCACGCACTTAAGCTAATGTGTAATGGTAGGGTGATTGTGAGATGAAATGGAGGACCTACAGTTTAACGTGGAATCCGAACTATTAATACACGTCTTGTCAGAGGTGAAGGAAGGGTTTGGTAATAAGATAAATCTGTGCCGGGACCGAGGATTGAATCCCGAACCCTCAGCACAGAAGTCTGGGACCTTAGTCCTAGACCACGAGGTCACTCTTATTAGAAAACTATGGGCCTCAAAGTTCGTAACTAAAAACACAACTAAACACGAAGAGTCCCATCTCTACTCTCCCCCTAACCCGGGTGTGCTGTGCCCTCTCCTCAGAGGACTTGGACGTGTCGGGCCTATCGTTGCACCAGGCCAAGCGTCTAGAGATGGAGTCGCAGGTGCGGGTGCTGGAGCTGGAGGCCAATCTTCAGAAAGAGCGTGAGCGCCTGGCAACGCTCAGGCGGCAGCACTACCGACTGGCGGGCGAGCTGGAAGGTTGGGAGCAACAGGTAAGTGTACAGTCCATGGGGCCCCTTGAGGTGCACTTTAATAGAAAACACCCGTGTCTGTGACCGCGTGGCTCAACGCGGGGATAGGAACTTATTTTGTCAAAAGATGTATTTTTATTGTTGATAAATCATACATTCTCAAACACCATGTATTTTAATTGGTAATTGAAATAGTAAAAATTGTTATTAATAAATCATAACTGGTCCATAATTGGTCCTAAAAAGAGATTAAAATACTCAGGAGTGGTGTGAGTTATATAATGATGAGTTACATACCCTGTACTCATCACAAGACATTGTTAGGATAGTCAAGTCTCGTAGAATACGGTGGGTAGGACATGCAGCGCAAATAGGGTATTAATTGACAAACTCAATATGAAGAGACCATTAGGAAGACCTAGACGCAGATGGGAGGGTAATATTAGAATGGACCTGAAAGAGATAGGGTGTAATGAGGTGGACTGGATAGAACTAGCTCAAGATAGGGATATGTGGCATACTTTTACAAATGTAGCAATGAACTTTTGAGTCCCTAATGCCATAGAGCAAGGAAGTATTAAATACATAATTACGTAATTTTGGGGTAAATCAGTCCTTTCTTCATTTGACGACGGTAAAACACAAACACTGGTCTACTGGGTTTCCGATGAGTGGTGAAATCAAGATTTGAATCTCGGTCGTGTGTACTGAGGACTTGTTTTTCTCCTAAATTTTTTCCCAACGTCCTATAGACAAATGTAGGTACATTTAATCTAAATTCGATTTACCTTATTCCTACTCCGTTAGTGTAACTGTGGGGATAACCAGAAAGGATAGTCATCATGAATTATTTACAACATGTGGCCGGGTCTATTTAATAAAGTTGACCTTTGTAATCTTGAGGTAGAGTGCTTGCCTCAGGATCTAGTTTTTGTGGGTTCAAAACCATCCAGGGTTGATGGATTTTTCTTGAGTGATAAAAATCCACAGCACAATTTTCTTTGGAGGTGAAGTATGGCCCCATGTTGATTGTGGCACGTAAAAGATTCCCGGAAGGTGATGTGCAATTACCTTTCCCGGCAAAATTGGTAGGAACTTTCGCTCCAGCTCATAGAAATTCTCATGTGCTTATATAATCATTTGGTTTAGAAAGTGCACGTTAAAAAAATAAAATATTTTGTTAAAATACCTCCATCTCCTTATGGCCCATCACCATTCTTTTTGCTTTATTTGCTTCCATTCTTCTTCTCTTGCTTACACACTTTTTATCTGCTCCTCCCATCTCTTTCCTTAATCTTTCCTATGGTCTTTTCCATACATACTTACACACATCTCCATCATTCACTTTGGTATCCTTTTCTTTTCTATCCTCATTACAAGCCATTCTGCGTGAAAACGGTAGAAGCCCGATATTGTGCGGATTCGGATATCATGCGGTGAAGAGCATGTCTCCCCAAAAAAAAAATCATATTATTGGATTAAAGAAATAATTTTTACTTGTAGAGGTTCAGTAAACAGATTCTTGATTACTATTTATTACTAGTCCTGCATTTTCGACCACCAGGGAACAACAACCCAAGGCAAACATCGCTGTCCTTGAAATCCAGCAGCCAATCAGCTACTAGTCTTTTTTTTTACTCCGTCCTCCCGCCTCATTATTTATAGCTCTACAGGTCACCTTCTGATATACTGCTACCTGGCTACCTGTTTCGGTGGCCGAATGGTCCAAGTCGCTACTCTCAAGTTAGAATAAACTGCCGATGACAGGGAGATCCAGGTTCGAATCTTGGTCAAGTGTACTGAGGGTGGGTTCTCCTATCTCCCTCCATATATGTGTATAGCTTGAACAGGTAGTAAGACACGGTGATAAAAAAAAATTCCTAGCTAGGTAATAAGACACAAAGTATGCTAGTGGTGTGCAAAGGTCACTTTTTAAATGCAAAGTGAAGATTAAAATATGTGAAGAAAAGTTCAAGCCAAAGAAAGTATTTTTGTTGAAAAACTTCTGTATCAAAAATCCACTTATAAATCTGGCATAGATAATTAAAAATAAATAGAATATCAAGGACTAAACATTGGCGGTAAGCACAACTACAAGGTTTGTATATGATTTTATACCATGGTGTTACAACTTGGCGGGTATTTTTATTTCTACAAAATAATGTTGGCGACACTGACCAAGATATTTCTATTCTTACCAGCGTTTTATCTATGCTCACTTTATGGCTGTTATTTAATTACCAGTCCGTGTTAAAATACCGTTTAGTAGGGGTTCTAAAAATGTTCATAGCATGAAATCTGTAATATTTAGTGAGATATATCAAATCATTTAGTAGTTTATCAAAGTGTTATCCTTCCTTTGATATTTTTCGAAGTTGTGAAGGTTTTTGTAGGTGTCAAAGTCGAAGCAAATGATATTTTACCTTTGACTTTGATTGTGACATATCAAAGCTTCACACATGCCTAACGTATGAAAAATAATAATTTGTTTTATTATCTTGTTTCAGGATATTATCAATTCTACATAGAAATAATTCAGAGGAGCTGCTCTTGCGTTTTCTACTGCCAACTTACAAGGTACATTTTTACCTCGGAGTCCTGATAGGAGATATTTGACAGGTCAAGGAGATTCACCCGTCGTGTTTTTCATTCGACGGGCGAACAACTTTGAACGATGGCTCACTTCTTAAATGAGGGGAGAGAAAACATGATTCAAGGTCAATATCTTTTACAAACAAACCATTTTTTTGGCCAAAATAATTTGTCTTGGTGGATACATTTGAGCAAGATTTTTTTTTCTTTATTTAAAAAGTTTCTTATCAAATGTCGCTATGCTCGTGAGAAACTTTCAAGAACGTTTGAGATTGCTTTGTGTAGAAAATTAAACTAAACCAAGGGCGTAGAAAAGAGCAGCAGTTTGAGGGGGAAACGGGGTTTGGAACAGCTCCGAATATGCGTATACACTTTTATTGGCTAAAAAAAAAGGTAATAAATTTTATATCGGACACCCACCCTCCATAGAAAAATTAGATATCTACGCCCTTAAACAAAACATATCTACTCAAGTAATATTTTATATATTTTTACCAGAAAAGTTTTTATTTTTTGTTATAAAAACTGTAAAAAGAATGGACTTTAACTCTCGCTTTTGCTTCCACCCCAACTTAAGAACTAGTATATAATTCCTTAAGAAACACCTCTTTATCACATTTGAGAAGGGCTGTCAGACACGATACACTCAACTCTCAATGGGATGTCAGTAGGCCCCCTAATCAAAGATTTATATTTATGTCACAATCATCAAAACCTCTACTATTAGTTCTCAAATCTCAGAAATCGAAAGTTCTCTTATTTAAATGAAACTGCAATAATATTAAGGATTTATGTAGGCGGAAGCTTTCCTTTACTTTACTTTTTACATCCATTATTGTTTCCAGCCTGTGGTCAGTTTTTTTATTCAAGCCATATATTTTCCACTATCGGCTTGCTAGGTCTGTCGTAGCTTCATATGCCTTATAATACAACTTAAGACTAGGACAGGCACAACATCCAGTCCCTAGGCTGTTAATTCATCACCGTGAAAGGGTAAACACACATTTCAACCAATGATAAATTTTTCGGCCATGTCAGGGAATTGAACCCGGGACCCTTAGCTCAGTAGGCAGACACACTCTCGGCTGAGCTAATTTATAGGATTTGGAAGCTATCTTCAAAACCTTATAGAGGTGTTGTGATTTTATGCGGGTTTTTTTTTAGCTCAAGAAAATTTTGTTATACTTTTTTTTATGTCTTGCAAGAAGTTCATAAAAAAAAAGGATTGAAATAAAGAAAAGGGAACAAACCCAATATGGCTTTTACAATGAAAAGAATATAGTTTACACTTCACATTGCTGCCACTGGACAAAGAGGTAATGGATGCCTCTTGAAGAAATTTGATAGTAACAACCCCTCCCTCCCCCCCTCCCCACCTAGGTTCCATTCTATCAGAACTCATCAGGAACGTGCAACAATGTTTTATATCCACTTTTTCTCTATTTTCCTCCAAATACGTATGACAAAATACCTTAAATAAATATGCCATAGCAATGTCATTTTTATAACAAACTAACTAAAAAACAACTAATAGAACCTAACTGCCATATTTTATTATGCTCAAGATTACTAGAACACAAAAGTACTACTGTAAACACTTACAATTTGCCAGTTACTAAATTTATTTGGGAAAGAACAACTAATAACGCCCACGATAAAAAAAAATTACTCAGTCGCGAACTTTGCCGTTTTATTTAAAGAGTGTAACTTTAACCTGATGGGAATCGAGAGCATATAATTGAGTTGTAGATAATGGTGCTATCAAGATTGATTCTTTCAATTCCAGAATAAATCCAGTTTTGACGTCCTTAATTTAAAACACTGGCGTTCTCCGATCACATGTGGCGAAAGCTTGTACCGTATTGGCCGGAATGCAATACAACCTCGCACATAATATAACCCAAATATTCTAAAAGTCTTACCTGAAAAATTAAAGATCGCTAATATATCTCTCTGTAAAAACTTACAAATTTGACGCAGCTTTATTTGGGCCCCTGAATGCTTGTTTGGATGCACACCCACGCACTCCTAAACATTGTTTTTAAAAATCAGATAAACAGCACAGATTCAACCACCAGATAACACTCTCTCTCATTGAATCACCATCACAGTTACTATGGATTCACACATTTGTCGAAAAAATAAGCGCCGCAGAACAGAAACAGGGTCATGTGACGGTCTCTAAGCCAATCACAAGATTCCGTCTCATCGGCGCGAGCTGTTTCGCTAAAGTTCAACTCATCCCTACTTTGTAGGTTCTGCCTAATATGTTTGTCAGGGGAGAACCACTCAAATTTCGGAGCCAACCATCTCAAATCAGTGCGCATGTGTTGTGAAGCTAACAGCAAGCAGACAGCTTCGTTGGTTGTTGTGAGAAGATTTGAAATAACCCGTTAATGAAAAGTGTGTGTATCGATGTATTGGATTGTGCCATGACACAGCGTTATAGTTTAAAAACGTATTGTTGAAAAATAAAGCACAAAAGTAAAAACACTTACACAGAAACTTGAATATTTCGATACCCGCATCAGTGGCCGCACGGTATAACGCGCTACTCTCGCAGTGGACTAGACTGCCGATGACGGGGAGATCGAGGTTCGAATCTCGGTCGGGTGTACCGAGGGTGGTTTTCCCTCCAAACGGTTTTCCAATATCCCATCATGCAAATGCGGGTACACTTCCAGTAAATATAACCTTCCTAATCTGTAAAACTGTTAACTTGATTAGTACATAAGAGTATAACTTGAACAGGTAGTAAGACACGTTGCTAAAATACATACGATGGTCACATTGCATCTTGCTCAGGAAGTAGTGGTAAGACTGAACAGGAAGCTATCTTCACTGATACCTTTAGGTAACCTGGTGGTCTAGGGGTAAGGTGTCTGACTTCTGTGCTGGGGTCCGGTTTTCAATCCTCGGCCCCAGCACAGATTTATCTGATTGCCAAACCCTTCCTTCACCTCTGACAAGATGTGTATTAATCACAGCTTGTGAATGTGATTCCACGTTAAACTGTAGGTCCTCCATTTCATCTCACAATCATCCTACCATTGCACATTAGCGTAAGTGCGTATAACCCGAGCGGGTAGTAAGACGCGGTGCTAGTAATAATAATAATAATAATTCACTGATACCAACTTGGTTGTCCAGGATGAAAACTTATCTGGAGGTTCATCTATGGTCCTGTGGATGATAGGTTGTAACAGGGTTGAAATCAGTCCTATTTAAAAAAATCTTTCACATTTCAAATGTTTCTTTTACCCTTGAACAACATTCTTTAATTCATTATTAATGCCAAAACTTCCTGCGGACTGCTCGAAAGTCCTCCACGAACCATACTTTGAGAAACACAGGTCTAAGCTCTGTCCTGCATTAGACTGGACTACTTGTGACGAAAAGATCAGGGTTCGACTCAAGGTCGAGTGTACTGGGGTATTTATTTCTAAATTTCCTAAATGGTTTTCCACTCTCCCTCCACACTAATGCGGATACACTTGCTCGAAACTATATATGCGTGTACTAACTACACCCATGCGTTAAGGATGAGTAAGGTTGAATTTAGAGGAAGTGTACTTAAATTTGTGTGTAAGGATAGTGGAAAACCATTTAGGAAAAATAACACTTTGTCTCACTCGATCAGGATTTCAACTCCCATCTACCCATCAAGTCTATTGATAGAATGATGTCTTAGACTATTTGACCATTGAAGCGGCTATGCGGTTTAACCAGTAAGCTTTCTCCTTTTTTAAACAATTTATAGTATAGTATAATTTGTAACAACAACAAAATTGTTACAAAATAGAGTAAACAGTGTTTTTAATCTTTCTTATTATACAGCCCCTGGCCATTGAGTAACAATCCATTTTATTATCGTTGTTTTGTTTCATTTTAAATCTGAGCACTCTTTGATCGCGATTTCGTCTCAAGTATTCCTTTATGACGGAAACTGACTGATTATATCATTTTTGGGTAGGTTTTTATTCGAATATGCTACTTCATTAATCCGAGTGGAAATGATCCGCTTTAACTTAAGGATAAAGTTATGATAATAATGGGTGTGTCTTTACTACGCAGTACTCCATGACTCAGACTAATAACACGAGTTAAAAACTCCAATTCTGTATTTTTATAAGAACTTATTTATGAAAGAAAATAATGATCTAATGAAAATTTAATAAGATCCTTTTGTTTATATGTATGTATGTATTCTCTGAGAAGATGTGTTATTTTATATTATTATTATTCAAATTTTGTAGGGTAATTTTTTTTAGGGGTGTACCAACAGGCGTGATTCACTTGAAGTTGATTCATACTAAAACATTGAGTTTGAGTAATTTTTTATCGATATTTGTGCTTCGAGTATTTGAAGCCAAGTTTCTGGTATGTATCCATAAATACCTTATCTCAGTAACAAGCCTGTATACCTACTGAACTAAGTATCCCAGGTTCGATTCCCGGTATGGCCGAAAAATGTATCAGTGGTGAAATGTGGGTTTACCCTTTCACCGTGATGATTTAAAGGCTCGGGTGCTGGATGTTGTACCTGTCTTAGTATATCGGTTGTAGACTGGGCATTATAAACTTAAATCTAGAATAGACACAACGTCCAGCACCCCGCCCATTATTTCATCACTGTGAAGGGGGAACACATACACACTTCACCAATAACAATAAAAAAAATTGGCCATGCCAGGAATCAAACCAGGGACCTTAAGCTCAGTAGGAAGACTCATTATTGACTGAGATAAGATGCAAGAATAGATTTTTAATTAAGATAAATTACACAATTTATATTGATTTTTTTTTACAAAATCAGAATAAAGTAAAGATTAAAATAATATCGGGAAATTGAGTCGATTTCAAGAAGAGTTTCGACTGCAAGCATACCTCGACTTTGGTTGCTTCACTCTTTCGTCACATGTTGCACTGTAGTTTTTCCTAGAAATGACTGTTATAATGTGAATGCCTCTATTTATTACACTGTATTTTATTTATTATTATGTTTATTCCTGGTTATCAATTGTTGCACGCATTCGCAAGTGTCATATAGTCACAGGACATTAGTTATTTACATTTTTTTTGTGTGACCCTGATGCATTTGTGAGCCAAGTAAAGGTTATGCTTCAACTTTCGTCAAATTTTGACTTACGTCAGTGTTCAGGTCCCTAACGGTCCCTGTACTCGTACATCCCTATAAAAAAAATTTTCTATACATATATTGATTTTTTTAAATTGTTGTTTTGAGATGTCTTTTTTCAAGTCAAACATGTGTTTTAATATTATTTCGCATTGTTATTGTATGGTGCGTGTTATAAATATGGATGTAGTGTGATTTACACAAAAAAAAAAGATCAAATTAGTTAGTATCCAGGCAATATGCACATAATCATGTATTGTTGTTTTTTGGTCACTTTTGAAAATTGAGTCTGTGGCATATATATATATGAGAAGAAATAGGGTGAATTTTATATATTGAATATAACTTTTTTCTTAAGAAATTTCACATTTTGATGAGAGAAAAGACTAGGATAAAACCCATTCAACCAGATAAATAGCAATTAGTGTATTCTAATGTACATATTCTATGTAACCAATATGTAATCAACGTGGTAATTTAGTCCTGAAGCCATAACATTGGTAGTCATGAAGAGTTTTCATCGTTGTTCAGTCTCTGGACTGTACATATTATTTAAAATGTAAAATAACTCGGAAATATTTTGTTTAGCTTATTTTCGAGTCATATTGGTTGTATAGCTATAATCCTGCTTATCGGTGGCTAAGAACCAATTACTATTATATTACGAACTTAACAACGAATCCCCAGACCAGTAATTTATCACTTAACTGAATGTATGAATGTTATAATGAATGGATTATAAGAAAAATTGTTAATATTTAGTTACCATTTGTATTTAATATAAATACTTCCTCTTATGTTCATAATTTTTTTCCGAGACTTGGATTTGAATTTGATATTCGGAATTCGAAGGTAAATTGGAGATTTGGGTTCATATAAAATAATGGATTCGATCCAACTACTTGTTTCCTGTTCTTTCCCACTCCAACCCAGCACCCCACAATGTAGGCCTCCATTGTCGGTGAATCTCAAATTGTACGAGTTAAGTTACACTCCTCATCTTGCATACACTCCACTAGTCATTGTTTTTTTGGTCTTATCACTTAGCTATCTGATAACTGAAAGGAAATTATGAATCTTATTATTTCTACGAGAGAAACCTCTCTATGCCATATGAGGTGATTGTATATTATTTTCTGCGCCTGTCCTTTCTGTTATTTGTCCAATGGCAGCATTGTAGAAGTCATATTGTGTTTGTTCCTTTTATGCCTCAATCACAAACTCGCAGATAAAACCTGAGGCAGCTCGAATATGAGAATGTAGGGCTAGTGCTTTCACCTCGCTTTAACTCGCCTTCACACGCCTCGGCGACGCTCAGGTCCGTGTCAGTCCTTGGTGTCCGAGTAAAAGGGCGCAAGATACGAGTACGAGTGCACCGCCACACTCTCGTTCGGTCACTGCACGATTAGAACCTGGAGGCTAGACATTATTGGTGCGTCATCGGATTTAATTCGTTTAATTTTTGTTTTATTTTGTTTACTTTTAATTTTTGCTTAGTAAATTCTTTTGCAAAAACATGAATAACTGGACAAATGATACAGCAATCCAATTCCTGGAATCATACCAAAGCGAGAACCTAAACATATGTGCCACAAAGATAAGAAGAAATTGAACGGTGCGTAGGTTCTCATAAGTTGATGTTATATAACAAGTTCAACATCATCATAGACGTCAAAATAACGACTGCACGACAGATGACTGTGGGCGAGAGTGTAGAGAGAAGCTCTCGTACTCACTCGGCTTGTACAGTTTCGCTGAATATCTCGTATAGGTCGTCTCGGCGAGAGTGTGGATGAAATAGAACATTAGTATTTGAAGGATTTGGGTCGTAAATTTCAAATCCAAATGGATCTTAGATTTGTATTTTTATGTAATTTAATTCAAAATTAATACAAGAATCTTAAGACTTGACCTTTCTAAAGAAGTTAGCATAGACTCATTATTTGATTTGACCATCTAAACTTGTGAATCTAGTAATATTTAAAATTGGTTATTATTTGGATACTGTTAATTGACTTTAGTTTTTTTTTTATTTAATCAAATAAAAAGTATATATAATTTAATCTAATATTTCACTATGAAATATTCTATATGGTTTAAATTTGAGTTAATAAGCAGAGATTCGACTTTTAAATTGAAAACCTTTGATTTTTAAAGGCAAGAAGGAAATCTTTAACCGTCACGAAAATTGGAATTTTTTTTTTTACTGGTCGGAGAACTTGAGGTATTTGGCTAATTACATTAGAGAAATGTATCATGTTGTCTGCTCAACTCGACCAATAAATTTTCCAACTGTTCCCTTGATCATTTCCTAAATTTCCTGACTAAAAATTTTGTCACACCCTCCCTAATTTTTTTATTAATCTCTTTTATAAATAATAATAATAATAATAATAGCTTTTAAATTTAAATAAATATTCTTTTTAATTGTATTAACATAGTCTGCTAGGAATTATAAAATTAAAATAAAATTGCTCAAGCACAGAATTATCATTAGAAGCCAAGTCAAAGTTTAAAAGCTTGATAAAACCCGAATGTACCGAGACTGATTCAATGGTGATAACTTTATAATACCCAGCGTTGTTTTAAAGAGGTTGTGGCGAGATTTACTTCCTTTGCTCTTTTGTTTTTATCTGTAAATTCTAGGGGTCTTTGGGCTAAAAGTAGTTTTTTTTTTTAAATTCAAAGTCGAACTCACACTAGCTTCTTGGAAAGTTTCCGAGTGCCAAGTCGATCTGAATTAGAATTTAAAAAATACTCTTAAAACTTGTCAATAGAAACTAAAAAATATTATTACATTTCTTTTAAAAAAACATGTTTTAAATTATATAAAGACTCATTTATTTAAAATTTAAAAACTATTTGAAATTATGAGAGCATTAATAAATTTACAAGAAAAATAATACATCCCAACATCAGCACATTCCACTAACGACATTGAGACTCGGGAGTGGTGACAGCTAACAGAAGGTTCTTCATTGCAAACATTGGCTAAAAGTGACTGTCATCATATTCAGAAATAATTATTTTATTACTAATATTATATTATCAATAAAAAGTGTTATCAAACGATTTGAATAATACTTCCCTAAAGATTACTGGCTTTCTCTTCACTTATTGAAAGAACGAAATATTTTAACAAAACTGTTATATTTTTTGTTTTGCAGTTGTGGCAACAAGATATATTATAGTACATGAAACAATAAATTAAAAAGTATATTAATCACACATGTATCTTGTTATTTATACTATCCACCAAATATAAATACATGTTTTTTATAACTTATAGAAAGAGAGAGCCATAGTCATACAAAATATTGGCTTCAAAATAAAACATTTTTATTTTGAAAACAACACATGAACCACCTGTTATGTCATTAACCGCCCTTGTTTTTGGTTGGTTGTCCCATCTCTTGATTTCCTCAAAAGAGCACACCACTTCTTAGAAGCTCTTATTTGTAAAGTATTTTTAAGTGAACCAAAGACGTCGCTTCCATAAAAAAAACATCCAAACCGTTATGTTCATAAGTTTATGTTTCAATAATTTAAAAACAAAGTGAAAGTTTTAGCCACCAAAATTAACAACAAATCAATACGTCTTGCAGATAATATGGTTTGTCGAATGAATACATGTTAACTTTGCCTAGCTGTCACTTAGCACCCTTCCAACCATATATAAGCTAAACCCAATATCACCTCTGAGGGAACTGCAGGTCTTATGGATAAAAGCTTTATTTTCACTCTCTCTCTCTGTTTGCCAAATCTCTTCGCTCTCAGTTATGTCTGAAGGTGGTGTGCTGGGGTAAGAAGGAGCTACTGGCATCCTCGACTAACCAGCGTTGCCAAACTTGTCTTATATTTAGAGGGTAGATTGACAAAAAAAAAACAAGAGCCTGACAACGCTGTTTCCCAATAGTAGCCATGCAGTTTAGTTACCTCAGAGATGATATCCGGCGTATAGCTCATTATTAACAAGACTATAAAGTCGTCAGGTTATAACTCAAGTTTCTAATTCAATTGCTCACAGACCCCTAGAAATGTAATATTATATTATAAACTATTTATTTATGAAAATAAAATCCAACCCTAAACTATGGTATGCTAACTTGTACATATTATAAATTTGTTAGTTTTAAAAATAATCTTAGTTTAGTGTATACATTTTATCTTTGTTATTAAACTAGTAAACAATTATCTTTTCTGAGAATTATACTAAATTATATCAATAATCCCTCTATTAAAAAGATTCATCATTGTTTAATTCTAAATAACAATATTTATCACTTATTGTTACATATTTGTTCTTAACATGTTTACAAGATGTACAAAATAATAACTGAAAGTAAGTTTTGTGTTGGTTTATGTTAACCTTCTTTATATGTGCATTACTTTACACAACTCTCTTCCCCCCCCCACCCCTCCCTTTCCAACTATCTTTTAAAACTATTGTTGTGTGACAATACAACTTAACTTAGTTCAGCTTTTCGAAGTGATTTTGTGTGACTTAAGTGACTTGTTGATCGAATGGACCAAACTGAGACATTTGAAAATAACTAGTGTATTTGTAAATTTGAAAATTGACACCTGAATGCAGCAATTGAACCTAGAACCCTTGGCATAGCACACGAATAATCTACCTCCGAGCTATCCAAGAACTGTCCCGTACGAATTTGAGGGTCGATGGGGCTACATCTGTAACTAAAAAGGTTATTTACATCTAAGTTTTGCTAGTCAACCAGGCGATAGCTTTCTTCCGTGTAATTTAAGATTGATATTTATTTGGTGTTTAGAAGTGCACTTTCTAAACTGAACTAAGCAACTTACAAATTGGCTTAATTCTAGAACATACACAACTCCCAGTCCCCTCTGCCTTTTATTCCTCGCTGGGAAATGGGAAGTTCCCAAATTCACTAATGATTAAACAAAAAATTGACTAAGCCCTGAATTGAACCCAGGTTCCTTAGTCGAGTAGATAGTTGCGCTACCGACTGAGCTGTCCTGACACAACTCAAGTAGATTATACCCAAGAACAAATGAAATATTGAATAAAGGCTGTATACAATTTGATGCAAAGGTTTTATTGTAATCATTTCAAATTTCAAATACTTGCCTCGGTGGCCGTGTGGTTTAACGTGCTACTCTCGTGTTAGACTAGACTACCGAAGATGGGGAGATCGGGGTTTGATCCCTGTCGGTGGTGGTTTTTCCTAAATGGTTTTTCACTCTCCCTCTATGCGAATGCAAGTACACTTCCTCTGAATTAAACATCTCTAATCCTCAACACAAAAGCTTAATGAATACACAAGCGTTTAACCTTGACGGGTAGCAAAAAGTGATGACAAAAACAAAGTATGAACAAATTTTTAAATATTAAATCAAATTTATACAAATTTGCCAATATTTAGGAGGGGGATATAGGTCAAATTCACAAATTCTAAGTGAAACTTTAAAGGTTTAAAGAAATTTCGAATGTTTTCTTTTAATTTTTCAAAGCTTTTTACAGCCCAATTAAATTTTATCCTCTGTGCATGCAATAGTTTACATCTTTCATGTTTTGTAAATAAAATAAGATTCAGATGTCTCTTTAACTTTTGTATCCCTCGCAAAGCTTCTAAAAGTTTTTTTTTTTGGACGCGTATTTTTAAGTGTTAAAGATTACCCCTTTGATTTTGATCAATTTCAATGGCTTCAAATAAAGCTTTGAAGTTCCCAGCACCAAAACCCTACAGAAAAACAAACAAAAGAGTGTGATTTATTTGTAACATTATAATTGGTTATAATGTAAATATTTATAATTTTAACTATACACTAGAGTCGAGATTATCTGGGCTAAAGTGGTGGCATTCTGGACCGAATAACGAAAAAGCAGGAAAATACTGAATCTGAGTGTAAATAATTTTCAGTGTGGCTTTGCTTGATGTAGCTACACCTCCCTTGACACAGCTTCCAGCCACATCAACAGTGCTGCTATCTACACCGACCAAACAATAGTACTGTGTTATAAGACAACCGCATGCACAGCAGTTATGCTTTGCTGTCTCCATTGTAACAGTTTTAAGGTATTTGTGATCAATTGTTTTATTAATTACTAGTGGATACATACCGGTTTGTTTATTTTAAGACGCACTTGTTGACACCGAGAACCGGGCCGGATAATCGTGACTCTAGGGTAATTTAGCGGCCATAGTATTATTGGGTGGAGAAGGAAAACACTAATTTTATCTGTTCCAGCCGCAAATTTATAGCCTAAACTTCATATATAGGGCTATTTACATAGATAGCAAAAGTAAAATTACCAAAGCTGTATAGCTATCTATTTATTATATTTGGAAGAAGGTACAGGAAAATTGGATAGAAACATTTAAAAGGAACGAACACAGTATGGCTGTTACAATGAATAGAAGAACACAGTTCAAACTTTACATTGCTGCGGCTGGACAAAGAGGTAATGGTTGCCTCTTGATGAAAATCGATCGTCACCGCCCAATATCCCAACCTAGGCTCCACTCCATCGGAAATCACCGGGAGGGGAGGGGGGGGGTAGCGTGAAATGCGCAAAACAACTTGATAAAAGAGGAAACAAAAAAAAACACAAACGGGAGAAAAGGGAAATTGGAAAAAAGATTCATATGACACACAGATAGAAACATGTAAAAGGAAACACAGGGAAACAGACATTGGCTATTCATTCTTCTTTTCTTTTTTTTATGTTTCTATCCACCTTTGTTGTTACCTTCTTCCAAATATAATAAGATGCCTCAAAAATCTAAAAGAGGTTTACCTAAAGTGATACATAATATAAGGGAATGCTTCTTTTATTTGAATTTAATTTGTAAAAAATGATTCAAGTATGTTATATAATATACTTACGTTGTGGTTATGTCTCTGTATCACCTCTAGGAATAAGGTTGGTCGATCTTGCATGTTCTTTGTGAAGATTTGCAGAAGATAACCATTCTCATCATAATCAATTAAGATCTTCAGCTCCTATATATTTTAAAAAGCACTAGTTATTAATTTACTTGAAACCGCTGGAAGCTATTAAATGTAATGAATATTCTTTTCAAATTGAAAAATGACACTTGGGACACGAGGCTCGAACCCAGGGCCTTTGGTTTAGTACGCCAATACTGTAACCACTGAGCTATCTAGAAGTCATTTTTCAATTTAAAAAGAATATGGTATTAAGATGCAACTATAGCTGTAATTAAATATAGGCTTATATATTTAATCCGTTAATGAATGTTGTTTAAAATTAGTTGCATCTATCAAGCTAGTATAAAGCTTCAAGGAATGGCAACAAAAGTTTTTACGGAGAAAGAAAAAGTCAGGCGATCACAAGTTTGAAAACACCTCCAGTGGGATTTGAACCCAACCATATAGGATTTCAAACCACATCACCTACCCTGCATAGAGTAATGAAAGGATATTATTTCTTACAGTGAAGTTGTATAACAAGATTTGATTACACACACAATCTTAATTTGGGTCTTAGTTATGTCTCAATGCTTTTTTTAATTTATTTAAATATTTAGAGTTCACTTTCTAAACAAACTGATTATATCAGTTTGGACCTTAATAACTGAAATATAGAACACAACACAATGCCCAGTACCCTGAGCACTAATTCATCCTACTGGGAATCAAATCCAGGACCCTTAGCTTAGTAGGCAGACACGTTGCAGACTTAGCTAAGCTATCGAACTTTAAGAAGTTAATTTTGTTCAATACCTGTAGAATGTCTAGGTCCTCCTTGATAATTACACTGTCCGCCTTGAGGCGTTCTCGCAAAGTATCGTAATACGTGTCGGGAATCGACAAAAACTCTGTTCCTCTAGCTCGTAGGTTGCGGATCTGGAAGGGGAAGAAGATTTGTTAAGTTGGTACTATATAGTGCGGTCGGTAGTTTTGGTTTTAGCACTGTGTCTTAGCACACTCACAGCTCCGATGATGTCCTGTGTGTTGAGGGCTATGTGTTGTACTCCCGCTCCCCCGTAATACTCCACGTACTCCTCAATCTGACTCTTCTTCTTGCCGGGGGCTGGCTCATTGATTGGGATCTGCCGGCAAAATACCAAGGTTTATTGTCATATGTTGAGGATGTTTGGAGTACATGAGATAGTAGAGGAAGCAAGGCTGAGATGGTATGGTCATATAATGAGGATGTTGGAGTACATGAGATAGTACAGGAAGCAAGGCTAAGATGGTGTGGGCATGTAATGAGGATGTTGGAGTACATGAGATAGTAGAGGAAGCAAGACTGAAATGGCATTCTCATGGAGATTGATATTGTTTAATTAAAATAACATGAAACCCTTAAATTATATTAAATTGATAAATCTTCTAGCTTACTCTTTAGAATCGAGGGAAAAGTTTAAGAAATACAAGTCGTGGGTCTAAAATATGGAAATGTTCAAGCTCGGGGCGTATATGTTCCGTCACCTTTATCGTCTCCTCCCAGTTGGTCATGACGATGGAACGCAAGGCTGAGAACTGAGTGTGGAGTTGAGTGTCGTCAACAGACCAGAATCTGTGAAACATCAAGTTCCTTTCATACCTGTAAAACAAGAGACCCGAAACCTGCGGTCAATACTGTTGACTTTTAGTGGACTTTAATATAAACACCCTCTTGGGTGGCTAACACATCACTCTCGTGTTCGACCGGCGCTAGGCTACGAACCTAGGGGTCCCAGGTTGAGTTCCCAGTTGGTACCATGGGTATTATACTCCAAAGGTCATCAGGGTCTGGTTAATTAGGCTTAAACTCGCTTTGGTGGCCGCATGGGCTAAGGTGTAACTCTCGCAGTAGGCTATATGTACTGTTGAAGGCTGGAAGATTGGGGTTCAATGCTGGTCGGGTGTACCGGGAGTGGTGTTTCCTAAATGGTTTTCCACGTATATGAGGGTATACCTCCTCTAAATATAACCTGCCTAATCCCTAAAAACCATTGGCGTAATTCGAACACAAGCGTGTAACCCGAACGGGTAGTAAGGCACTGTGATTATAAAAAAAAGCTCTGGTGTTAAAAATACAAGTTAGAAAGGAAATCTAGTCTAATCTTTTCAAGTTGGTATTTACCATTGTGCAGCAGACTCCATGCCTAGATCTGGTTGATTTCCAACGACGTGATCTACAAAGTCCAGTTTGCAAGGTGGCCTAAAAAAAACAGTGTTTTGGTAAATATAAATTCAATAGTAAATAGTAAATAACATACAAGACAAATAAAAATAGCTTATATCACACAAGTAAGTACCTTCTTCCAAATATGTTACATTATATAATAGAAGTTGAATTTAATTGATTTAAAAACCTTTGTTCTGTTTACATAAATAAATAGTTAAGTAATTTATTGCATAATTTATACAGGGTGTTCAGCAAACTGGAAAACAGGGAATTTTCAGGAAGTTTGCATAGTCAGGCAAAAGTCTGGGATTTTGATCAAATTTCTGAAATTTTTACATTCTATCTATAAATAAAACATATTTTGGTTTACAATGGTCAAAATATCTTATTTTATTTTATTATAGTTAATAAACTTCACTTAAATTTTTTAACACAACTTTTGATTTACAATAGTCAAAATAACAATTTTTCTTGATAAGATTTTACTGAAATTTATTTTTAACTATCCAATAGCCCATTGCCTTAAACAGAAATCATTTAACCTCTCCAATGAGAGAGCGCGTTAAAGAATATGTATTTATTTAGATAAAAAAAATGATATTAATCTGTCATCTTAAAAAAAATTATGCTCATAATATAATTAATATTGATATATAGTGGTCTAGAAAAAAAGTATAGGCCTACTTGCTCTTTAAAACCTAGAAAAGTCGGGTAATTTAAAAATTAGGTTTGGCTGAACATCCTGAAATCCTTATTCCATATAATTTTGATTTGTTTCATTGCAGCCCCCCCTCGCCCTCCCCTATTATCAGACATTTAGGTTATTCGACCACCTGTTGGTCCCATTTAATTAAAATAATTGGGTCTCTACCGTATTTACTCCCCCAAGGAGAAAGGATGCGCAATTTGAGCCTAGGCATGATAAAAACCTGAGTATTCTCTTGAATGTTTAGAAAGTAAGTTGTATATCAATACTCTCTTCGGTGGCCGCATGGTCCAAGGCGTACCTCTCGCAATAGACTAGACTGCCAAAGATGGGATCAGAGTTTTATCCCTGGTCGGGTGTACCGAGGTTAGTTTCCCCTAAATGGTTTTGCCACTCTCCCTCCGCAAATGTGAGCACACTTCCTATAAATTGAACTTTCATAAGCTTATCTCTCTCTTTAACATGCCTTTGCTAAGCTTTACGATAAACCTTTATTAAAATTTGGAATAATCGTTTTTATTATACAAGATAACAGGTTGTTTTCTTTATAAGAACTGGAAGCGATTGTTTTTCTTGGCCATCGGCCTGAAGGAGAAACAGATTGAAAGAAGCAGGGGCGGCCCGAAGTAAAGTTTGCACCTGGGTGTGATTGCTTCAAGGTGCTCCCATACGTAGCTGAGGGATGGTAGAAAAAAATATAGTCTCCAAACCTAACAATTCCAAATGTAACATAAATCTGGGTATAATATGAAAATAATCCGAAAGGAAGTTCTGCAAATGATAATCATTCCTCATATTACAAAAGTTTCACTGGGAGATTGTACGAAAATGGTTAGGATTACAAAGAAGGCGAACATGTTTTATAGATAAAGTTTTCTTCTTTATTTTATATTATGTCCGACACTTTGATATAGTGAACAATTTATGAGATAATGGAAGAAAAAAAACTTTTAGGGCGCTATTTTTCCAAGATGGTGGTTGTAAAACAACTTTTTCAAGAATGGTTACATTAGGGGAGGATTTAGAGGTGCAGAGATTATTTTCACTGCCCAGGTTATTTTAGGCAATATTGATGCATTGTTTGGTGCCCCCCCTCCCCCTTTTAGCCGCCGTCCAGCTCTAAAGCTGCTCCTGGAAAGAACCTTCAATTTCAAACAGACTTTAAATAAAGTTGTGTCGTCATCTTTCATGTTCAGATTATATAATAGTTATATGCCTAGTAATCTATCCTCTTACAAAATTGCAGTAAGCGGGTCCTCGAGTAGAGGTTTGTGGTATCCTGGAAGGAAGGATCCTTTGTACTGGGATCTGTCCACAAAGGTATGCGTTGTGTCGCCATACTGAAACATATATACAATTGTGTTTAAACATACATAATCACGCCTTTCCCTTACAGGGTAGGCAATAAACTGTACATATAGCTCAAAAAAACAACTACACCATACTTAATCCACACTTCCCTATCCTTGCATACTCCCTTCTCTTCAACAACATCCATACACCAAGTCATACATGCTCTTTTATTCTTAAAACTCTTAATGTTTCGCTTTTTTTCGCACATTCGTCTACAACATTTAGCCACATCTTACATGGCTTACCCCTTCTTTTTTATCCACACACTCTACCTTCATATATTTGTTTCTTCACTTGATCCACACTCATCCTCTCAACATGCCTAAACCAACGTAAGACACTTCTTTCACATTGACTTATTGTATTCCCTTTCGAACCGCACTCCTTCATCTTCCATTCGTTACCGACTGTCCATACGAGTTTTTCCACATACATTTCTTAAATATCTCATTACAACCACATTTTTATGTTGCAAAAGTTTGGCAAAAGTGTCGTGTATGATTTGTGTTCCTGGGGAATATCCCCCATTGAATTCATCTGTGACAGCTTCTTGATCTGACCAATAGGATTATCTCTAAAGGGTCATCCTTAAAAAATGACCATTTCAGAACAGTGCCTAAAAAAAAATTCCCTATATATGGAGACACTTGATCTTCAGCTGGACATCCTTTCCAATAAACCATGATAATATTTAGTTTTTTAGAATTATCTAATGAAAAGTGTATTTTTAAAAAAAGGTTTATAAAGGTTTTTTTATTAATTTTTTTCACTAACCGTCTGAACTTGAGCAAACCGAACTGTTCCGTCTTCATCGCTTTCTTCCCAGATATCTCGAAGAACCTTGGCACCACGTTCTTTAGCTTTCTAGGAGAGCAAAATAAAATCAGTTTTATTTTAGACTGTGAAAATCCTAAGCTTTTCCTTTTAAAATCCAATTCTTTACTTAGTAGTTCAAATTGAAACTGAATCAAATATTTTAAAATGAAAATGTTTTGAATCAAATATGAATAAAATATATCAAATACAAATGTATTATGGAGCTAAATCATACATATATAAAATATATATAAGCGCCGGGGATGGATCGAACATCGAACCCGGGACTTTTGGATCTGTAACCAGGAACTTTGACCATCAGACCACAGATACAAACCATAATATTAATTTGGCCGTGAGCAACCGGTACGCTAGTTAAAAGTTATTCACAAGTTGGGATCATGTTAAGGTCGTTATGAAGGATGAAAGACGATATCCAAAGACACTCACTTGAAGGATACTATCCAGATCCTCAACTGCAAAGGAGACATCTTTGACTCCGTCACCATGTTGCACCAGGTGGTCTCCTAGCTCTCGATTGCCGGGCAGGTACGCCGAAACAAATATGAACACAATCTACAAATTAAAAAAAAGATTGAGGCCGTTTAAAATTTGCTCCAAAGGTTTGTCAGATTTGTGAATATTGTATGTGACTTTATCTTGGATTTGAACTTAATACAATTTTAAGCTAGAAAATAGTGCAATTAATCACAGACCCGCTTATCTGGTCGAGTTCTCTTTATATGACGCTCTCGCAGTAGACTGAACTGTCGATGACTGGGAGATCGCTGTCCGAAACACACTATTTTACTGAGAGTGGTTTTCTCTAAATGGTTTTCCACTCTCACTCCACATAAATGCTGGTACACTTCCTCCATGCCAACATGATATAGCTAGTTAGTGCATGCACGAACTACCTAAACAGGCAAACACCATGACAAAATAACCTGCCTCGGTGGCGTAGTTAGCTAATGCGCTAGTTTAGTGTTTAGCTAAACTGCCGAGGACAGGGATACAAGGTTCGAATCTCGGTCAGGTGAACTGGGGGAGGTTTTTTTCCTAAATAGTTTTCCCACTCTCTCTCTCTCTCTGTGCAAATGCAGGCTCATATCCTCTACATTAAACCTTCCCAATTCCAAGCCCATTAGTGTAATTAGTAAGTACTTATTCTTGTAACCCGAACCAGTAGTAAGACGTGGTGCTATATAAATAAACCGTGACAAAATAAAGAGAAAAATTTGCAACATAAGGCTGTTAATTTAATAGATTTTTCCCTAAAAGTATCTATTTAACTCAGTGGTCAGGGGTGTCCATTCCAAGGTCAATATGTTGCATTCACAGTATTTGTCAGAAGAATTTGATTAAGTTGGCAGTTCTTAGAGGCCCATAGAATAAAGAGGAGGGAAATATTTAACTACATCCAGTTTTGTATTGAGGGAAGCCAAATAAGCATGAATAGCAAGCGAAAAAAAAGGGTACATAAAAAAAACTAGATTGAGAAAAATGTTTTGTTTTTATTGGATACTTTGATTAATTAATAGGTCCTACTTGTACTAAATTATAGCTCATGGCATAGGCTATACTCAAAAATGAGTTCAATTTATATCTTACATCCCCACCCACACCCCCTCAACATCCTCACTAGGTAAAACTATTTGGTGGAGTTTGGAGTGTGTAAAGAAATAAAAGTAAGGAAGCCATTAAACAATCTAAAAAATTGTGGTGGAAGGGAACTTAAGATTTCCCTTGTCTTTCAAGCTGCCTTGGATTTAGAGGTAGACATCTATGAGTTACCCTTGTAGCACTAGCATCTTTTTGAACATGGAGGTTCATTGGTAAAGTATCTTTTGTGTTTTAAATTTACATTATTGATGAATCACTTTTTATTAAAATTCCACGGTCCCGGCACAGATTTATCTGATTGCCAAACCCTTCCTTCACCTCTGACAAGATGTATATTAATCACAACTTGTGAATGTGAGGAATGCCAGGCCTCCACCGTGGTTCGGATTCCACGTTAAACTGTAGGTCCTTCATTTCATATCACAATCACCCTACCATTACACATTAGCGTAAGTGCGTATAACCCGAACGGGTAGTAAAACGCGGTGCTAATAATAATAATAAACTTTTTATTAAAAATATTTTATCTAAATCTTTTGATTAAAATGGGATTTAATCAACTATCTCCATAGGGTATGAAACATCATTACAAGCTATCTTTATTTAGTATATTTATTACTCCTAAATCACAGTAATAAGACTTTTTTTTTATTAGTTAATTACATTTTGGAATGAATGTAGCAATGTTATTAGATAGATAGCTATTGGAAATCAGTTTTGTGTATGTAAGTTACACAAAGGAAAAGACATAGCAGCCATTATGGCTTAAATCTCAAAAATTAATTTTAATATAAAATAAAGCTTTGAGCATATTTATTATATGGCCTAATACTTTAATACATAAAACCAATATTGCAAGCTTTATATAAAATATTAGAAAAGGTACTTGCTACTTTTACGTATTTTCCTCTTATTTCAACACAATAACTTTTGTTTTTCCAATGAGTACCTAGTAAAATATACTTTGATTTCGGTTCAAATAACAGTTTAGAAAATTCAAAGATATTTCTTTGCAACCAACATTGATATCATTCTGCTATCTAGATCGTTGATATAATTTTGCTATCTAAACTGGCATCTACAGATAAAATGACTTTAAATATGAAAATTTTCTTTTAGTAAATATTATAGCTATCATCCAAAATTAGGGCATGTATTGGACTTAATAGATTTAGACTGTATTGACTACTGACCGCTTTTAAGATGGACATTATGTTTGCATCTGCCTTTTTATTTATAAACAAACCTTGCCCAAGTGATGTATATTGGCCTGGATGAGGATTTGGGACGTTTATGGGTTTTTTGTTTTTACTGACTAGGGTAGTAAAGACTGAGAGACTGATAATCTAGATTGAAACAATTTTGGGTAGCGGAAAAAAAATAGGAAGAGGTGGGTTGAATTCAAGATATTGTTTTCCCATCCTCTCTTCGCTTAAGATCAATGCCAATTTTTAGAAAAAGTCTTCACGATAAGAAATTTAAATGGTGGCCTTGATACTTAAATAGCGACTAGCCTAATGTGACTGATAACCCCAATAAATAAAGGAGGAAAGAATATCCATTTTGTGGCCACTGATAGATATGATATTTTATTTCATATTGTAAATATTAATATCTAATACACAAGTAAATGTTTACCTTATTTTGGTGGACCACATGGGAAGCAATCTCCCTAGATCCTGTTTCCAAGCCTTTGTAAGCTAATGGTTTGAAGCCTAGCCTTGTGCAGTAGTAGCTTGCAGCCTGAAATTAAAGTTATAGCTCAAAATAAAATAAAGTTTTAGTTAAAACTAATTTGTCATCCGATTGGTTTTGAATTCCCATGAGAAAATTAACTCTTCTGTACTCAGATTTTCATTGTAGTACCTATATTATGTTTTTCATATAATTAAAATAGTTTTTCTTTTCGTACATAATTTTTTTAATGATTATTTTGAATTAATCCGTTTGCGGTAATTAGGCTGTTTTCTACCAGTTGAAAAATGTATTTAATAATAATTGTATATTAACCAAGTTGGAAAGTGTAGTAAAGTGACTTCTGTTGCCATGGTGACAATATTATTCAAGAGACTAAGGAAACTACACAAAGTTGTTTTTAATCACTCTAAAACTGTCAGAATATTTCAAACGTATTGGCAACCAACCATATCTGCTCTTACCTGTTTAGCATTTCCCACCCAAAAGGTCACGTGATCAAAGTTCACGAAGCGACCTCCTTCAGGCTGTGAAATATTATAACACAATAATATTATTAGATATTTTAATTGATGATATTCAATATACACATTCTAACCAATCAGATTATAATATTATTACACGATATACAAAATAACATTTCCTATGACAGTACGTCTAAAACCACACATCCAGCCCTAGGTGTTTATTTATCAGGAAGATATGAGTACGGTAACTCACACAGAAATATTTCAATTGTATGTATTTACTATTTGACCTCTACAAATGAATAATACATTAACACAAACAGTATGCTAAAAAATAATACTATTTTCACTTGGAAACACAACAAAGAAAGTTTGAAGCATAGATTATATATTTATCTAAAGCTAGAATTTAAGTACTAAACAATTTTAACATTTTATCTCTGGGATGAAAATAATATAATTGAGCGATGGAATAGCTGTGGATTCACACGTTCACTGTAAAACGAGAGTATTGTTGATATTTGGTCACGTGACAGCTCCAATCCAATCACAAGAAGTCCACGTGGCCAGCATAGCCCGCACCGCTCGAGTGAAGATAATTTCAACTTTTCCAGCGCTTCTAAAAAAACCACCAATAAGACCCGTTCAGCGAATGCGCAAATTTTCAAACATGCGTTATTTAAAAGTACAGCGCATTCTCACAATGGCGTATCATCTCAAAAATGATTATTTAAAAGAAAGACTAATCAATTTATTAAGGGATTGGAATATTTATGTTTTTATGTTTGACGTTCCAATGCATCATGGGTAAACAGTAATTTCCAACTTTCCACGTGTGTGTGAATAGCTGCACCATTAAGAGGTGTGGACTCACTCTACCGCTTTCAAATTTCAGCGTACGTGTGAATTCACCTTAAGTATTTTGAAAAAAATTATGGTGGAAACATAGAGAAAATAGCAGTAAATAGGGAAAATGTTATAATGAGTTAAAGAATTAACAAGGCTGGGGTGTTAAAAACTATGAAAGTATTATTAAAGAATGGCAAAGCTGAGGATGTATATGGAATCACAATTGAAATGCTTAAGTTAGGGGGTATGGTACAAATTACCAGATTGTGTGAGATATTCAATGTTTGTGCTGTGATTTTAAATTTTCCTAATGACTGAAAGAATGCTCTTATTGTTCCTTTGTACAAATGCAAAGGCCGTAAGAGTGAATGTACAAATATATGGCAATTAGTTTGTTTAGTATTACAGGCAAAGTTTTTGAGAGATTCTTAACTAAGAGGGCGCGTGAAAAAATTTCGGGCAAGATTTGGGGTGTTCAATGTGGTTTCATGCCAGGTAAAGTTTTCATGGACAAGATATTTGCATTGCAACAACTGATTGAGAATTAATGTATGGCAGTAAGGAAAAAAGTGTATTATGCATTGGTTGTTCTGGAGAAAGCTTAAGATCGGATGAATAGGAGTATGTTATGAAATAGAATACAGTATATATGTATAGTTAGTAAATGCAATCATGGAAGTGTATGATAGAAGTAAAGCGCGGGTTAGGGTTGACGGAGCTTTGAGAAAATGCTTTGACATTGAACAGGATGTTAGACAAACTTGTGTTATGTCTCCCTAGTTGTTTAATTTATTTGTGGATAAGTGTATGAGAGATGCTTCTGAGAATGCGGTTAGTATACAAATGAACAATGTAAATGTAAGAGTGCTGCTATATGCAGATGATGCTATATTAATGGCTGAGAATAAAAGTTACTTGCAAAATTCATTAAATCGTTTTAATGTTGTGATAGGCAGTATGAATCTTTGTATAAATGTTTCCAAAAATAAGGTGATAATTTTTTTTAACAAGGGTGGGGCAAGAAATGATTGTCATTTTACTATAAATGGAAAACTGTTAGAACAAGTGACAGATTTTCTGTATCTGGGTAGAATATTCTGTACAATTAGAAGGATATATGGTGAAATTGAAAGGCGGGTAAATGCATCTCTGAGAGTATTTGGAGACATGTGGACTATTACAAATAATGAAGTTGCGTCAAAAGAGGCAAATATGGCAGTATATAAAAGTGCGTTAACGCTAACATTGTTTAATAGGTGTGAAGGGTAAGTTTTCAGGAGAAACACAAGAGCAAGGTGAATGTAGTTTGAATGAATTATCTAAGAAATACATGTGGGATAACTCATACGGACAGAGTCAGTAATGAATGGGTGCTGAAGGAGTCTGGTTAGAAATTGAATCCAATCCGTTCAATGTGAAAGAAGCGTTAAGAATAAAAGAGCATGTATGACTCGGTGTATGGATGTTGTTGAAACGACGGGAGTACCTGCAAAGATAAGGAAGGGTGGCGAAAGTTAGTGAGGATGGATTAAGTTAGGATTTATTTTTTCTAGCTACATGCATAGTTTCTTGCCTACCACATAAGGGAACGGCGTGATTAGTTATGTATGGTTATACATCTTACATAATTACGAAAAAAAAAGATTGATTAAAAATAAATGTATTTATTTAATTTTATAATAATTAAGACAATCCAATAATCTGCTTACCTTTGGTCCTTTGTCCGTGTATGTTGTCTGAAATTAAATTTTAAAAAATTATTTAAAGATCTGACGTTTAAGTTTTATTACAATCAAATATAACATTTGGCGAATGAAAAATTGTTAAATAAAAAAACTTTCCGAAATCTCTCTGGCGATTTGATGCAAAGATTATTAGTTCATGCTCATAAATAACGTTTGGCAAACATAAAAACACTGAAGTTAAATACAAAAAGTATCACAAAATACACTTTTAAACTCACTACTTTCTACTTAGTTTGTCATAATAAACAAATTACTATGCGTAATACACAGTAGCTTTATTATAACAAACGAGATGAAGATTTTGTTCATTTAATGTTAAATATAGGACGTATCTAACTGATTGGGGACATAAAATTTATAACAACCCTATTTATGTATTTAAACTTATTTAAATTGGTATAAGTTTGATTCACTATCAAAAATAATTCCCTGCCATAGGCTTTTATTTAGGGGGACTTTGCCCGAGCCCTCCCCCTCTTCTAAAAAAGGAAATTTGGATTTTTTTCTAGATATTAACCGATGCTTTTCTTCCATATGATTACTATATTCTGTTATCAACTAAAGTCGGAGGAGTATTATTTTCTGGTAAATCGACTTTATGAAAGTGACTGCCATCTTGTCGACACAAACAATATTTTTGCTGACTCGGATACTGAAATTGCAAACGTGTAGCTATATTATTTAATAATCACCTGCATCAGTGGACACGCGGATTAAGGCATCACATTTGGGCTGATTTACCGGCGAAGAGGAAGGTCAAGGTTTGAATCTTAACAAAGTTTACTGAACGCGTTTATTTCGTAGATATTTTTCTATTCTGTCTTCACACACAATTTTTGTTTTATTTATTTAAACTCTATCTCAGCCCCGTACCCATTAGTGTAATTGGGTGCAGGGCTGAGGTAAATATGTAAGAAAGGTAACTTTTAAATAATTATTAAGCCTTCAAAATCAAATCAAACTTAATATACAATATTTGGTTGATTGTAAGTGAATAACTTGTTTTGCCTGCACCAACTCCCATAAGTTTTAACGATTTTATTTTAGTATATATTTCAACCACGTTTTACTACCCAGCCTGGTTTTTTACGTTTAATTTCAGTGCCGGATCAGAGATAAGGGATATATATTTTAGGGTAAATGTTCCTGCATTACCATGGAGAATGAGCGGAACGCCATTTAAGGAAAAAAAACCCACCCAAAACAGGGTTTGAATCCCGACCTCCTAGTCACCGGAAAAAGAGCCTGACATCCTACTCTTTGTCTCCATTAATGCAAATCAAACGTCCTACTGATAATCCATATTTTAATAGAATTTAATCTAAAAAGTTATTAATGTCTGACGTGCTGTTCTCACCATACTTGTATTTCGAAAGCAAAAGTTGAACCTAAGCGGTATCGAAAACTATTCGTATCAACTAAAATATCGTTCTGTGAAATTCCCTCCTTTTAAAAGCGTGGACGTCCTAGAAGGTGTGCCTGGGATCTTCTGCAACGGGATTGGTCGAGATGTAAGGTGTGAGGTGATCTGGTCATTTGGTTTGACCCCCTCTAGTTGTCGCCATGCGCTCGTCAGAACCAGTTTCTGGGACGTAAACAAGTAAACAACTTTCATCAGAACAAACAGGTCTGCAGGTACAATGCCAGGAAGGATGGGAGGGAGTGGAGTGGTCCCTTGAAATCACATATAATACGACCTTTAATTTAAATTAAATCAATACTTCGAAGGCCAAAGGTTTTAATACTGTAGCACACATTTGGCAAATAATGAAAGGAGGGGGAAGGGCTTTAAAAAATTCACATATCTATTTAACATATAATATTTAATTTGAAATATTAAACAAAAGGTTGTTAAAAATAATTTAGTCATACATCAACTACAGTAAAAAAAACTTATCTGACAGATAGAAAAGTTAATGTATTTACATTCACGTACTAATCTTTCACGCATTTTGATATTCATCTGTAACTTTTTATAGATCATATCAAGACATTTTAACACTAATAATACGGTAAAGTGTTTGTAAATGTTGATCGCAAAAATATGTTTATATTTTCTAATAGGTCCTTTTACACCTTCATATTAAAATTTGTTTGTATTAACTGAGATTATGTATATAAGCTACAATAACAATACTTACAACCATCTATTTTTAAGACATCAATTAAAAAGGCAACCATCTATTTTCAAGACATCAATTAAAAATAGAGATGAGCCATAATTGAGCCGTAAATTATCTAAGGCGCTCTTTAGATAGGAATAATCTTTTGTGAATATTATAGAGGCACTACTTTTCAATAAAAGAATAAAAAAGTAATATTTATCCTTAATTTCAATCATAGTGATTGACGTTAAATTCAAGAAAATTTGTGAATAGCCAAAAAGTATGGCTACCACAAGGAATTTCAAACATGAAGATGAATATAGAAGTTAATTGCTAATTAGTTTCGTATGGTTGTATAAAGGTTTTTAATTGGCTATAATTATCTCCTCGCATTTTCATTGTATACGGCGATTAGTTGGCTTTTTCATCTCCTTGCATTCTTATCGACTGATACATTAATACCTATACTACATTATGCATAAGGCATAAGAAATTTAAGTTAAAACAACTTTTTGCAACGCACACTGTACATTATTTACTATGTATCGAGTATAAACGCTATCGTCAAAAAGAATGTATTTCAACTTCTTGCGCATTATTCACTGATAGTCATGCGCTATGCATGAAAATAAACCCAGCCTAAAACTTAATCACAACGATTTATTAAAAAGATTGTATTTTTCTAATTAATTGTCCACTGTATATTATTTACTATTCGCTCTTAATAATTATACGTTACACATGAATTACCAAAATGATACTATAAAATATTTTTATTTTAGTAATCACTGCTATTAATTAACTAACTTCTTAGGTTATTGATGCGCATCATAATGTGTTGGAGCCGAGCTATTTTATAAAAATCCAACCACATCATTAAATAAGAGTTATTATTCCTGAATGCGGCAAAACAAGCGCGTGACAACAGGTTTTTTTCCCCCCCCCAAGGCTAGCCAGTCACCTCCTTCAACTGTTCACCTTGTGAGGACATCAGAAAACCTTAGGCAGGGTTCACGATTGGAAAACTAATAGGTCCACTCACACTATTTTTCTTCCAACGTCTATAGTATAATTATATAATATTAAATATATTTACACACGAACGACATCAACTGGAGGGACCGAAGGCAAATTTGTACCTGGACAGGGAGTGAAGGGGAGGCTGAATGATAAAGACACCAATAGCTTAGAGATAGGAAGAGGTGTGAGGCAGGGATGTTGTTTTTCACCGAGTCAGTTCAACTTGTATAGAGAGTGGCTGGTCAGAGAGGCCCTGGAGGTACGTGGCAATTTCAGGATAGAAGGACGAGTCATCAATACAATGCAATATGCAGATGATTTAGCATTACTGGCCAAAAATAAATAAGAGTTGTAGGAAATGATATACCGGCTTGTGGAAATAGGTAAAATATATGGTATGGAGATCAACATTGAGAAGTCAAAAGTGAGGCTGATTAAAAAAAAATTAAGATCCGTCGAAAATTAAAACTGGAAACTATGAGTTGAAAAACATAGCCCATTTCAAGTAGGTACCTGGGAAGACTGCCAACAAAGGATGTTTGCTGCAACAAGGAAATTAGGTCGAGGATCACCATGAACAAGGAAGCTTTCATCAAGAAGAGGTTACTGCTGATAAGCAAGTTGAGCTTAGAACTGAGAAAGAAACTGATGAAACGCTACATTTGGAGCATCGCTCTTTATGGAACAGAAACTTGGACTCTAAGGAAGATAGAAAATAAATAGTTGGAGAGCTTTGAAATGTGGTTTTTGGAGAAGACTTTAGAAGGTCGGAGGAACAATCAGGGTGATAAATGAAAGAGTTCCTTAAAGAATGGGTGAGAAAACAACAATTTTGAATGTGATTTTTAGGTGCAACGCAAACTGGATCAGACATCCCTAGAAGGAACTGGGCTCTGTACGATGTAATAGAAGAAAAGATTGAGGGAAAGAGGAACTTAGAGAGAAGCAGGATTCAAATATTGGATGACTTGAAGGAAAAAAGTAAATTCTAGATACTCAAGGAGGAGGCAGAAGACAGAGCGCATTGGAGGTTCAACTTCACTGACAAAAGGAATGGAGCGGTCATAAGATAGAACACTTAATACTTACTATTATATATTTACATATTATACAATTATTATTATTATATGTTTATACAGACAGGGAAAATATAGTTTTATGTTTTAAATATTATTCAAATTATGATAATATGATTTGTCCATTTCCTGTAGTTGGGACTCACAAAATATAATAACTGTATACCTATATTTAATTTGATTTTATTTTATTTTAAGAATCGATAAGAATATAACTATTATTTTGGTAGCACTGTCAAAATGTAATGATCATCCAATCGGTTACCACTTACCCGCCCATCCGCCATAATATCATTTGTTTGTTTTGCTTACACACCGGTAAACCAAACAAATACTTTTCATTGATTATTTTCAATTAAAATGTCAAATTGGCTATACTTTTGTTTTTGGTTTGAAGAAATTTTTATTATATAGTTTTAATAGGTCAGAAAATATTAAAACATATACATTTTATTTATTGTTTAGTAAATAAACCTTAATTCATTCCATACTTTTTTTTTATGCACGCGAAGATGCACTTTGCCAGAGCGTCATTTTCTCAAGATTAAAAATTAATGTAAAGTTCAGCGTATAACCAGAATAGGTACTAAGACGCGGTGCTAAATAAAAAATAAAAATATATATATACCGGTATATAAAGTTCAATTTAAAATTTGAGATTGCACATAAGTATAATTATTACTTTATTTATAAGTGATGCTGAAATATGGCTAAGGTTTTAAACAATTAACAAAAATTTCTTTAGATTGTATTGTTTTGTTTTATTTTTTATAAGGTGGGAGTGAAGGGGACACAAGCTAAGGCCCATGTTTTTGCAATTTTTATAGTAAACATTTTTTTGGGTGAAAAAAATAAAATATTGCTCCAGTAAAACAGGGTACGCTACTGATGCTAATATCTGTAAAAGTTATCCTGGAATTTAATGACAACTATCTCTCTTCATTTAAAAAGTTTCTCATCTAATGTCACTATGCTCATAACAGATATTCAACAACTGTTGATATCAGCATGTGAAGAAAATTAAACTAAGCGTTTCTAAGTTACTGGAGAAATATTTTAGTTATTTTGGATATTTAAAAATTTTTTTTAATAAAAACTGTCCTATGTATTCCTCATATCCCCACCTTAAACATTCAAATAAAAATAATAAATTCTTGTGATTTAACAGAATCGCCAACGATGGCGAAAGAGCCCAGATACACAATTCCCAGCACTCTATCAGATTCGTTATACTTGCATGGCTTTGGATGTGAACCCAACCTTTTGTCATTCAACGAGAATGTTTTGGATTACTTTGAATGGACAACTCGGAAGTACATGTTGTAAGTTTTGTTGTATACAACATTATTACTTTGTTCTTGACATCCACACGCTTCCCGAAAGGGGTGCACAAAGCTTCGCCAATAAAAATATTAACAACTAAAATACTAAATTTATGTTCAATCACTGCCATTATAAGCTGTTTTGTAGCCTACATTACAAATTTATTCAGATTGAAAAAAATCTGAAGTAAATGAATTAATTACATGTTGTTATAATAGCTTGATTCATCAGCTTTAAATAGCCACAATATATTTTTTCAAGCGTGAATTAACTAACAAAAAATATTCAATCTTCGATTTGGCTTTGAAGATATTTCATATAGGCCTATTCGATATGAGTTTGCTCCAAATTGAAAGAGTGGGCTTTGCACACTCCTACTTTATGGTCGGCAGTCTTAGTAACTGGACCCTTTAGTAGTCTACATTAAAAGCTCATGTATTCAGTAACAAACCCGATTGAGCCGGTTTGTCATGCCCACATCAATAATCAATGTTGATATGAGAGAGTTCAACCATGGACAGCACCCAACATAAGTAGGTAGCACAGCTCAAACCAGATGTCTTACTAGCATCTTTCATCTTCACGTGGCGATATCAACTGTTGTTGAATATCTGTGAAGGGTGTTCTGGAATTTATTGACAACTTTTTCTCTTCATTTAAAAAGTTTCTCATCTAATGCCGCTATGCTAATGACTAGAGCCCCGTAAAAATTGTTTTATTTTTAGTTACATTTAATTTTTTATATCTCACTTTTCGGTGTTAATTCGTGTCTATTCACAATCACTTGTTATCTGAGGGGTTTCTAAGTATTATTTACATATTGAGACAAGGTATATAAAATTAAAATTTATTATTGAAACCTTATATATTTGCTTTAAAATTCTTTGTCAAGTTTGTCTGCAGATTTCACAATTTTGTAGCCTAAAGTTAGCTTACACTACAACAAAATAGTAATCAAATTACAGCATGATCAAAATTATTGCTTATTTTTGTGTGTATTTAAATTATTTTTTTTTTATAAAAGCGGTGTAATTTCATTTTATATGAGGATTTCGTGTAACAAGACAAGTTCGTTTTACTTTTTGCTTTTCAAAAACATTGTAAATCATATCTAAAAACTATCAAAGGGAAAAAGTACTTGATTCCATCTTTGTATGGCCCTTTTCGCTTTATCACGTCTCACCATTTTTACGGGACTCTCTTCATGACAGATATTCAACAACTGTTGGTATCACCGTGTAACGAAAATTAAACTAAACATACCGGTATCTACTGATGCAATATTTTATTTGTTTTTGATATTAAAAAACTGCCTGCACAAATACTGACCTAACTCACACATCTATTCCACTTTATATTAATGGTGGAAAGTTGTGTGTTTCAGTGGCGAGTCTTGGGCAACAATTAAAGAGACCTTGGAATCGGAAGCGATATCAACAGCGACTATGAAACCATTGGTAAAGAAATACTATGACTTGGCGGGAGAAATAACGGGTTGGTACTTTTTCATTATTTCTTACTATCTTACTGTAATATATAT